>JAJIYU010011845.1:0-15015 GCA_030144865.1 Tinospora cordifolia
AAGGATTCAAGAGGGACTAGTATGCTCTTGAATTGGGATGAATGAAATTGTGAGCATGGGGGTCCTTTATATAGGCTTCAAACTAGTGTGAAATTGCAAGTTTTTTGGTGGAAAACTTGCAAAAATTCAAATTTTCGTGCCCCCCAAGCATAAGAAAATAATAGGTATTTTATTTGAAATTTTTTGGAGTTTAGAAACATTTTTTCAGATTTTTGGATGATTTATTCGAATTTTTGGTTTGATTTTTCATTTATTTATTGGAGCAGCTAATCGGAACCATAGGATCATTCTCGAATCGCGCATCAGATCACGGTTAAGGTTTCTCGGATCATTTGTGGATCGTTGGATGATTCTCCATCGCGTCAAATGCAGAGGATCTGATCTGGACCGATAGATCTCCTCGAACGCAGCACGATCATCAAGCGATCTAAGATCTTCACCGTCGGATGAGCATCGATCACAACACACATTCGCGATCATCAAATACAATCCGTCTGATTGTCCTCGATTGCAGCACGTGGATCTGGTTCGTGATTAACGAAAACCATCTGGACTGTCTGATATGGTTTGATCGATTATGCGCCGTCAAATTTTTCTCGATCAACGCATCATTCGCGATCTCCAAATGTGTATTCGATCTGGTCCGTCCGATCTGCCTCGAGGTGCATTTTCGGATCTCGTTCGCGATTGATGTCGTGCGCCTCGATCTAAACTGTTGGATCGTTCTAGTTGATTGCAGACCGTCAGATCTTTGTGATTCAGTGTTCCTGGACGTTGTTTAGGGCTTTGATCTCATTCGTTGGATCGGACAGATCGAGTTTGGACCGTTGGATCATGTTTCTAATTACAAAATCACTTTTTAAAGCTTCTATAATCCGAATTTTAGCATTTACACACTTTCTAATTGATAAAAACTTGATTGTATTGCATAAATTATTCTATTTTATGTACTTACTAATATTTTTCCCTTTCTAATTTACTTAATATTGTATTTATTAAATATTTTCCCATTTCTTTAATATTTTTAATGTTAATAATTAAATAATTTGTATTTTTCATTTTCATATATTTTTATTTATTTCATATTTCATTTTCAGATAATAAATTATGTAATTATTAATTAATACTTACATAATGTTAGATTTATTTTTAAACATACATGTACACTACATTTTTATTTAATTGCACATATTCCTATAATATGTAGTATTAACATTTATGGTGCTAACACATATTAGCCAATATATGTAAATATATTATTTCTATTTATTTCTTAAGCAATTCCTTAAATTTTATAATTAATTCTACTAAACCTCAATTTTCATTTAATTATCAAATTAAGGTCTTATTTGTCTATTTTATATTATATTTTCAAAATATTTTATTTTTCATGTGCCAACCCACAATTTGCACCCGAAAATTTCTTAAAATCTTTGAAATTATTTTCACTTGATTTATTTCATTTAATTTCCTCAAACTTATTTATTTATTTTAAATTACTTGTCAAATTTTTGGGGTATTACATAAAACATTTTCCAACTTTCAAAAATAGAAGGTAGGGCACTAAATTTCAATTTAATTTAATGTGAAACCCTAATTTTAGTTTCTAATTCTTTGTCAAGTAACTAATATTTGACTTTCTATTTTCTAGCCTAATTCTTTGTCAAGTAACTAATATTTGGCTTAACTTTCTATTTTTAGCCCAAGGCACCTAAAGCCTCAACTCTGATACTACCTTTGAACACCCCAATCCCCACATCTTTAAACATTGGACACAACCACCATTCTTTTGATGGTGGGCTAAGCCAAACGACGGGCCGGGCCGGTTTTACTTTACAAGTGACACACACTTGACTTTCTATTTCAATTATTTCATGCCTTGATTGTATTTAACAATGCATAACTTAAATTTCAAAATTTATTAAAGCAATAATACAAGAAATAACTGAAATTCATAAACTCAATTAATTAAATAAAATTGAGTACATAATTTGAACTTGAAAAAAATTATTACAGTGGAAGTCTTAAAACTTGGGCAACATGCCCTTACATAGGAATTAAAAACTTTTTAAATAAAAGAATCTATCTAATTTTTATGGTCTTCATGTAAATCAATTACCTGAAAAATAGAAGGAAGGGGTGAGCACGTAGCCCAGTGGATCTTTCTAAACATCTAAATCATTATTTCATTCAAACAAACCAAGCATATCAAAAACTTTGGTACATTAGGAGATTCAAACAATTTCTTATTTATGGTTGACATTCGGACCGAAAGAGTTTAATCTCTGTGTTCCACATCGTGGGGAGAGAGAATGACAAACGAAAACTCAAACCCCAATATCTATAAAGTGGGATCACTCTTGGAAACCCAGTTCGAAATCGTCAATGGTAAACCGGCAAGCCAGGTCGGGGGGTGAAACACACACGATGACACTATGCAGTTCATCATCACACCGATACGTGGATTGAATCAATATTTAATCTTTTCTTAGTGATAAAACACACAATATCGGATTAAATCATCGATGCAACATGTACATAACATGAATCATCAAATATTTATTCATGGCACAGTTCAAGTATATCATGCATCATCATTCTTGATTTCTAAACATGCATAACATGTATATTCATGGTATCTCAAATAAATAAAGCATGCATATTCAAAACATATATTCAATCATTCAACTTCAAAACATCATCACACATGCAAGACTTATTCAAATTAAAATAAAGAAGTAGAAGTTAGAAGTCACTTCCACCTTAAAAATGTCTCTTCTGTACGCCTCTGAAATCTGACAGAGTTCCGTTGCTTCAAGGCTTCCAAACACTCAAGAATAGTTCAAACACTCAAGAACTGAAGGGATTGCCAAAAAGAAGACTTAGAGAACAAGATGACAATTCAACTCTTGTTTTGGGATGAGATGAATTATGAGCATGGGGGGTGTTTATATAGGAGTTCAAAAGGGTAGAGAATGGCAAGTTTCTGGTGTTATCTTATAGGAAACTTGCTAATTCTTTAGAATTTCGTGCCCCCCAAGCATAGGAGAATAGAAAGTGAATTTTTGGAAATTTTTTCGAAATTTTTTGAATTTTTTGTTAATTTTTCAGTTTGATTTCAGAGCATTTAATCTGGCACGTTGATAGTCCTCGATCGCAACATCAAATCACGATCATCGTCTCGACTCTTGACTGTTAGATATCCTCGATCACAGCATTTATCAAGGCGCCTCAATCGTGGACTGTTGGATGAGTCTCGAGCGCAGCACGTTCGTGATCGAGATTAACGAATATGTTGTGGATCGTTGATCATCCTCGAGCGCAGTGTCATTCGCGATCGACCGACAACGAATCCAATCCGAGCCATCCGATCTTCCTCGAGACACACATATCGCGATTAACAAAACTCTTTCTGGTCGTCCGATTGTCTTCGGTTGTTTCTGTCTGTCTGATTTGCCTCGATCGGAGTACTTGTTTGCGATCATCTAAGAGCGCCTCGATCTGGATTGTCTGATGGACCTCGAGTGACACGATCGATCAGAGATATCTCTAATATGGGTTGTTGGATCGAACTTGTTGATTTCAAACCGTTCGATTTGTGGTGATTCGGTGTTCCAGGGTGTCGTTTTGGACTTCAATTTCATTCGTTGGATTTTACAGATTCGTTTTGGACCGTTAGATGCAATTTCTAATTACCAAATTGCTTTCTAAAAATGTTTATTGTCCGAATTTTTCCAATTGGACACTTCCTAATTGATAAAAACTTGATTTTCTTGTATATTCTTTTCTATTTTGATGATTTGTTAATATTTTTTCCTTTCTAATTATTTAATATTACATTTATTAGATATTTTTTCTATTTCTTTAATATTTTTAATGCTAGTAATTAAATAATCTACATTTTCATTCTTATGTATTTTTATTTATTTCATATTTCATTTTTAGATAATAATTTATGTAATTACACACTAATATTTATATAATGCTTTATTTATTTTTAATAAATACATGTACACTACATTTTTATTTAATTATATAAATTTTCCATGTACATATTCCTATAATATGTAGTATTAACATTTATTATGATAACACACACCTTATTCGTCCACATAATAACCTATGTGTATATATACTTTATTTCTATTTATTTCTTATGCAACTCCTTAAATTTCATAATTAATTCTACAAAATTGTAATTTTCATTTAATTATCAAATTTAGGTCTTATTTGCCTAATTTTTGTATTATATCTCTAATATATTTTATTTTTCATGTGCCAACCCACAATTTGCATCCAAAATCTTTGAAATTAATTTATGTAACTTATTTTATTTATTTTAAATTATTTGACAAAATTCTAGGATATTACAATTGCCCTTTTGTTTGGACATTGTGAAGCGATATGTCCAGTTCCCAAACATTTAAAGCATTTGATATCTCTATTTCTAGAGGGTTGGAAAGTAGATTTACCTTTGTCATTCACAGAAACATCGATAGTGCCTTTGGTTCTCTCCTTGGAAACAGTTTTATCATCCTCCTTCCAATATGACCTCCAATAAGAACTAGAAGCTGAGGTAGACTTTGAAGCTCGCTTATTTTTCAATCTCTTTTCTACCTTTATCGCCATGTGCACAATGTCTTCTAGCTCAACATAATGGTGAAGATCTACAACATCAGCTATCTCCCGGTTCAACCCTTTTAGAAATCGAGCCATTGTTGCTTCCCGATCTTCCTCCACATTAGCCCTTATCATAGCCACCTCCATATCTTTATGATATTCCTCCACACTCTTTGACCCTTGGGTAAGGCTTTGTAGTCTTTGATAAAGCTCCCTATAATAATGACGAGGGACAAACCTTTTCTTCATTAAAGCTTTCATTTCCCTCCATGTTTCGATAGGTTTCTCTTGATTTCTCCTTCTATTGGTGACTTGTTGATCCCACCAGATGATTGCATAATCTATAAACTCAATTATCGCCAATTTCACCTTTTTCGCTTCTGAGTAATTATGAAAATCAAAAATCAACTCAATTTTTTTCTCCCACTCCAAATAAACTTCAAGGTCAATTATACCTTGGAAAGGCAGGATCTTCATCTTAATGTTCCCAAAATTCCTATCTATCCCATCCCTACTTCTAGGGCGATTTTGTTGGAAACCCCTCCCATGCCTAGCTCCTCTATGCCTATTTCTACCTAGTTCAACTTCAGATTCATAATCATCTTCATCTCCACTAATAGCTTCATCTTCATCTCCCTCCACATGTATAGGATGATGCCTTGCACGCCTTCTTGGATTATGATCTCTTTGAGGCCGACCCTGTAAAGTTTGAAGCTCGACAGCTTGCCTATCTATTCTATTTCTAAAATCTCCCAACACCACATTTAAGCGTTCGAATTGTTGTTGCATAACAAATATCATAAACGCAAAGTCTCGTGGTTCTTCCTTTTTAGATGATGATTCATTTGTTTTTGACATCTTCATTAAATGACCTGCAAGAAAATGTTAGTAGAAAGAAACCTCTCACAAAAATGTTCATTAGAAAGAAACCTCTCACAAAAATGTTCACTTTTTCTTTCTTTTGAAAAATTGCTCACACTCTTTCCTCTCGTAGCTTTCTCTTGTAGCTCTTTAGGGAACTAATCAAATTCAACCAAGAATTAACTCAGTCTTGTAGAGTTTATGTTAACAGTCAGGATATAAAAAGAGAAAGGAATGAAATGATATCCAGGAAAATGGTTCAAAAGAAAGAACAACAATTAGACACAAGATCAAATAACTGAGAACCAGTCAAGAATGAGGTTTTGATATGAACACAAGCACTATCACAGTAATAACTTCTCTTGCATAAAAGCAATTAGCAAATACTCTATTTTTTGTGCAGAATTCACAACTTTTTTTTTAGAATCACAACTTTTTTTTCTAGAATCCCAACTTTTTTTTTTCAGAATCACAACCTTTTTTTTCTAGAATCACAACCTTTTTATTTTCAGAATCACAACCCTTTTTTTTAGAAACACCTTATTTTAATATTCAAGAGCAATGAAAATAAAAGAGAATTGAACAAGAAGGAAACAAGGAAAAAAAAGATGGAAAAGGATGATGAATGAAAGAAAATTGATGAACAAAAATGAAGCAATAGAAATATGAAATGAATTTTACGAAACAACAAGATATAACCTGATCTTAGAGCCGAAGCTCTGATACCAACTGATGCAGTCCCGCTAGGAATTAGATCCTAAGACTCTCCAATTCAAGGTAGTATGCTCACCCTAAGAAAGCTAAAATAAGATTTAATGATCCACTTGAACCCTTGAATAACAAAGAAACAAGAACCCAAAGTGTTAAACGCCACAAGGTTGGTCAATCCTTGATAAGTATAGAAAAGTTCAATGAAGCACATAAGAGAAAGCCTCTCTCAAATCTAAAATGTTCAGATTAAACACTCACTTTACTAATTTGATGCCTTCCTCAAAGAGGAGCAAGCCAATTTATAATCCTAGATGTAACTCCAAGGAATACAAAAAGTCACAAAAATAAATAGCTATTAACTCACCCATGAGAATTGAAGACTCTACACTAACTGACACTTAATACATATCATAACTCAACTCATAACTTCTATAGACAATGCATTAACTCCAAACCCAAACACACTATTGCATAGTTATTACACCTTGAAAGCTGAAATGTTTGACATAAAAGACCAATAACACATAGGAAATTAATTAATTTCATGCAACCTCCTAATAATGACCAATAAACCATCTTTATCATCTCAAATTAATGAGATTATGACTTGAATTATTCTGTCTACACATGTATTTCCACTAGAGGTCTTTATTTCTTATAATTTTGACTATCCTGCACTTGGATGACACTAATAGCTCCTTTTGATTTATCCAAGCCCATATTAAAGTTGAAAAAACCATTAACACCTTATTTGGCCCAAATGTCTTGAACCAGCCCAAGTAGTGTTTCATTAAGTCTTTTGGCACGGGCCCTTGTAATCGGTCTCTTGGAATATGCAAAGCATCATCATCACCATTAATTAATTTATTTTTGTCATCATAGTCAACTTCATAATCTGCATCAATAGGAAATCGTGATCGGAGGACTCCAAATGCACACTCAACATCTTTCCTACAGGCTTCTTGTTTTTTTTACAAAATATTGATTTTTCCGTCCTTGAGGTTGATGAATAGTCTGAACAATAGTAGACCATTTTGGGTATATACTATCTAGCAAATAGTAACCCATATTGTATTCCTTTCCTTGAATAACATAACGAGCAGAAGGAGCAGTACCAAGGGTTAGATTAGAAAAAAGATTTGATGACTCTAACACATTTATGTCATTATTTGTACCTAACATACCAAAATATGCATGCCACATCCAAAGATCATAATCTGCTACTACTTCAAGAATAATAGTCGGCGATCCACTACGACCTGAGTATTGACTTGCCCATGCCATAGGACAATTTTTTGTAACACCCCAACCCCCAAGACTTTCAATTTGGACTTTATCACAAGGCAAGTCGGGCTTGTGTTATTTTACAAGTACATAACTTGACTTTCTATTTCAAATATTTCATGCCTTAATTGTATTTAAGAGTACAAAACTTAAACTTAGGAATTTAATAAGGCAATAATACAAGAAATAAATGAAATTCATGGACTATATTAATTGAATAAAATTGAGTACATAATTCGATCTTGAAGAAAAACTGTTACAACGGAAAAATTCAAAATTTGAGCAACATACCCTTACATAGAAATCAGAAACTTTCTAAAAAAAATTTAACTAATATTCATGGTCTTCATGTAATTTAATTACTTAAAAAATAGAAGGAAGGGGTGAGCAGATAGCCCAGTGGATCTTTCTAAACAATTAGATCATTATTTCAATTCAAACAAACCAAGCATATCAAAAACTTTTGTACATTAGGCGATTCAAACAAATTTCTTGTTTATGGTTGACATTAAGACTAAAAGAGTTTAATCTATGTGTTCCACATCGTTGGAAGAGAGAATCATTTTTGGAAACTCAAACCCCAATATCTATGAAGTGGGATCACTCTTGAAAACCTAGTTCAAAATCATCAATGGTAAGCCGGCAAGCCAGATCAGGGTGGAATACACACGATGATGCTATGCAGCCTATCATCGCGCTGATACGTGGTTATAATCATTATTTAATCTTTTCTTAATTATAAAACACACAATATCGGATTAAACCATCAATATAACATGTACATAACATGAAACACTAAACATTCATTCATAGAACAATTCATACATATCATGCATTATTATTCTTAATTTCTAAACATGCATAACATGTATATTCATGGCATGTCAAATAAATAAAGCACGCATATTAAAACATATATTTAAACAATCAACTTCAAAACTTCATCACACATGCAAGACTTATTCAAATTAAAATAAAGAAGTAAAAGTTAGGAATCACTTCCACCTTAAAAATAAATCTCTTTTGCACGCCTCTAAAATCCAATAGAGTTTCATTACTCCAAAACTTCTAAACACTCAAGAACTCTAAAGAACATTCAAGAACAGTTTAAGATTACTCAAAAACTGAGGGGATTGCCAAGAAGAAGGCCAAAGAGAGTCAAGAGAAACTAGTATGCTCTTGATTTGGGATGAAAAGAATGAGAGCACTAGGGGTCCTTTATATAAAGTTTAAGGGAGTAAAAATTAGTAACTTTAGGCATTTTTGATATAGAAATTTTCTATTTTATTGGGTTTTGGCAGCTCAAATTCAAATAATGGATTTTGAGGATTTTTTTGAATTTTCTTTCTATTTTTTGGCCTTTTTCACGATTTTTCTGATTTTCCTCTTTTTTATTTTTTGGATGGTCGATCTTGACCACAGATTTCTGCGAAATCATGCAGCCCGCACGTCGAACTTGTGCGCTTATATATATACATATACATTTTTTTATGTTTATATATGTATATATAATTATCTATTTATTAAATATAATGTTATAAATTTATAACAATAGTAGATTATACAATTATATGTATAATAATTTAGTATATATATAACAATTTATAAATATTATAATGCTATAATATTATATATACAATTATTTACATACTTATATAATGTTATATACTTGCATTAGATAAATATAAATATATAACATTTTATTTATTTATTTATTTATTTATAAATTCACTCTTATTATTCCTCATACATTCTGTTTTATATATCTATACTAATGTGATATTATTTTAACACCCATTATACTAACACACATATTATTCACACACATATTATATAATATTATTTTTACAACCACAACAAATATTTTTTATATACTTGTATTTATCTACTACATATAATCGTGTATATATGTATTTTTTTATTATTTATTCTCGGATACCAATGTTTTTCAATTAATTTATTCCATATTTTAGAGTATACACATTTTATATTTGGAAATGATATAAATTTCTCAAACGAAATATTTTATTTGAAATTCGTACAAAATTTGTAGGTGTTACATTGTACCTCCCTTAAAAAGAATTTCGTCCTCGAAATTTGTACTTATTCATGGGTCCTTAGTAAACAGATTTGGGTACTTGATCTTCATTTCACTCTCTAGCTCTCAGGCAGTCTCTTCTATTCCATGATGTTTTCACAGCACCTTAACTAAAGGAATATTCTTAGTTCTCAAAAGCAAGGATTCTAATTGTTGTTTCTTCATAAGTGGCGTCCTCTTGAATGTTTACTTCTTCCCAGTGGATGATGTGAGAAGGGTCTGGTTCATGTTTTCTTAATATCGAGACGTGGAACACATTGTGGGTTGAGGTCATCTGGTTTGGTAGCTCGAACTCATAAGCACACTCTGCGATCCTCCTAAGTAATTCAAAGGGTCCAACAAATCTTGGTGATAACTTCCCCTTGAATCTGAACCTCTTAATACCCTTCTAAAGATTGATTCTTAAAAACACTTTGTCCCCTATTTGAAACTCTAGGAGTCTTCTTGTCTTGTCAGCATAGCTCTTCTGACGACTTTGAGCTGTAGCCAACTTCTTTCGTATTAGTTTGACTTGGTTGTTCATTTTTTCCACCAAGTTTGCCCAATAAAAACGTGATCTTCAAGTTCGACCCAATAGGTTGGTGATTTGCAGGGCTTTCCATATAGAGCCCCATATGGAGCCATCTTAATATTTGCCTGATAACTATTATTTTAGGCAAACTCTGCTAAGTGCAGGTACTTGCTCCAATTTCCTTTAAAGTTCAGAACACAAGATCTCAACATATCTTCTAGGGTCAGGATAACTCTCTCAGATTGTCCATCTGTCTGAGGATGAAAAGTTGTGCTCATAGTGATTTTAGTACTCAACTCCTTCTGTAGGCTCTGCCAGAACTGAGAAGTGAAGTAAGAGTTTCGGTCAGACTATCGTCTTGGGCACACCATGCAGCCGTACTATCTCTTTCACATATAATTCTCTCAGCTTACTGACTTGGTCTATGGATCTGACTAGCGGGAAATGAGCCACTTGGGTGAGACGATCCCTTATCACTCAAATAGTATCCTCTCCTTTCTGATTCTTAGGCAAACCACTAACAAAATCCATGGCAATGTTATCCCACTTCCATTCAGGGACAGGGAGTGGTTGTAACAAACCAGAGGGTTTTCGGTGTTTTGTTTCTATTTGTTGGCACGTTAAGCATTTAGAAACATGCTTAGCCACGTCTCTTTTCATCCCTGTCCACCAGTAAGCCTTCCTAAGATTCTAGTACATTTTATCTCCACTAGATGCATTGTATACTTGGTTTGATGAGCCTCATCCAGTATGGTCTGCTTACTCTATCCATTCTGAGGTACACATATCCTTTCCTTGAGCCTTAAGATATTCTCAGCATCTAACCTGAAGTCATCATGCTTGCCTTGTGTAACTCTTTCGATCAGACTGGTAAGCCATTTGTCTTGCATTTTTTCATCCCTGATCTGGTGCAAAAGATCCGATTGGCAAGACATAGTGTAGAAGTAGGCTTGCTTTTCATTTAGAGTCATACCCAGTCTAAAGTCATCAATCAATTGGTACATCTGGCCTTTTTCTTCCTCATGTTTGTTGAACCTTCTACTCAAGGCATCAACCACTACGTTGCCCTTCCCTAGATGGTAGTGTAGTTGAAAATCATAGTCTTTCAAGAACTCCATCCATCTCCATTGCCCGAGGTTCAACTCCTTCTGGGTGTAGATGTAATTCAAGCTCTTGTGATCTAAAAATAGATCAAATTTTTCACCATAAAGGTAGTGTCTCCAAATTTTCAGGGCAAATACAATGGTTGTTAACTCTTGGTCGTGAGTAGGGTAGTTCTTCTCATGAACCTTCACTATCGCGAGGCATAAGTGACTACTTATCTTTCTTGCATCAATACTGCTCCCAGTCCATTCAGTAATGCATCAGTATAAAGGGTAAAGGTAATGCCATGGGTTGGAGTGACTAAGATAGAGGTTGTAGTCAATCTCTTCTTCAATTCTTGGAATGATTGTTCGCACTCCTCATCCCAATTGAATTTAACTCCCTTTCTAGTTAGCTTGGTCATAGGTTCTATTGTTTTAGAGAAATCTTGGATGAACCTTTTGTGGTATCCAGCCAGGCCTAAAAAACTCCTGATCTCTGTAACCATCTTTGGCTGCTTCCAATTCATGACAGCCTCGACCTTCTTTGGATCTACAGAGATGTCTTACTTTGATACTAAATGGCCAAGGAACTTGACTGTCTTCATCCACAATTCACACTTGCTGAACTTGGCATATAATTGGTGCCTTCTAAGGGTCTCCAACACTATTTGCAAGTGTTCAAGTGTTCAACTTCTGTCTTTGAGTAAATCAGGATGCCATCCGCGAATACCACCACAAACCGGACAAGGTATAGTCTAAACACTCAATTTATTAAATTCATGAATGTTGTTGGGGCATTGGTCAAACCAAAGGGCATCACGGTGAACTTAAAGTGTTTGTCTCTCATTTTGAAAGTTGTCTTGTATATGTCAGACTCTTTGATTCTCAACTGATGATAACCCGACCTAAGATCAATATTTGAGAAATTAGTGGCTCCCCTCAATTGATCGAATAGGTCATCAATCTTCGGTACTTATTCTTTACGATAGTTTGGTTCAGCTTCTGATAGTCAACACATAGTATCATGGAACCATCTTTCTTCTTCACAAACAGTACAGGAGCTCCCCAAGGTGATTCACTTGGCTTGATAAATTTTTTCTCTAGGAGCTCGTTGAGTTGAGACTTCAACTCCATTAGTTCTACTGGTACCATTTTGTAAGGAGGTATGGCTATATGGTTGGTTCAAGGGTGAAAAGTTCAATCTTGAACTCTAATTCTCTAGCAGGTGGTAGTCCGGGTAAATCATTTGAAAACACATCCTCGTACTCACTAACCACTGCTAGGTCTTGAATTTTCTTTAATTCAACAAGTTCCTCTTCAGAAAGTTCCTCGAACTCATTCTTCTCCCTTAAGCAGTTCATCATGGCTAAGGTTGGACTCCTCGGTAGTCGCTGCATATCTCCATTGATTCTATAGGTTTTCTCAGAAGGTAGGGTTACGGTCACTCATCTCTTAGGACAATCTATTTGGGTTTGGTACGAGTCTAGCCAATCCATCCTCAAGATTACATCATAGCCATAGAAAGGTAAAGTACATAGATCGACCGTTAAGAGTTTATCCTCAAACTTTAGGTCACAACTACACATTTTTTTTGAAGTCATAGTGGTCCCTATTGGTGTAGACACATTCAAAGTCATGGGTAGTATGTTTGTCACAAGTTGTAACCTATCAGCTAATTTCTCAGAAATAAATGATTTTGAGTGTAATACCTGAAATTTTAAGTGTTCTAATACCAACATTTTTTTATGACTATAATTAAGTATCAAACAACCTTAGTCAACAAACATTAACCATTATCAGGAAAGTCATGAATGACAAGAATGTGTCATAAATTTTTTTGACATTTTTGAAAAATGTCATAAATAGTAATATTGATCAATAGTATTGTAAATAGTAAAATTAATTAATAGTATGATAAATAATAAAGTTAATTAATAGCATCGTAAATAGTAAAATTATAAATGATATTGTAAATAGTAAAGTTAACTAATAGTATCATAAATAGTAAAGTTGACTAATAGTATCATAAATAGTAAAGTTGACTAGTAGTGTCATGAATAATAATAAAGTTGATTATGAATACTAAAGTTGATTATTAGTTTAATTAAAATAATTAAGTAAACTTTATCTCTATTTGATAATTTTATTTTTAGTAAATAAAAATAATTTTAAGTACATGAATAATATTAGCTAGCCCCCACCACTATCATCTTTAAATAATTAAAGAGGATAGTGTCAATTTTAATAAATTAAAAATAGTTTTAAAGTATATGAATAATACACATCAAACTACCATTATTAATACTTACAATTGCTTGCAAACAAGCATGGATGACCCCCTTGTCTCTCCATTATTCTAAGCTAACCACTATCATACCCTAAATACTAACCTTAATAATCAAAGCTCTACTATAAATAGAGAGACTCTCCTCACATTTTTTTATACCAAATTAAAACATTGAAGTGTGCTTGAGAGGAGAAGGAGAGAAAGAAAGTTTGGAAGAAAGAGTAGCTAAAGTTGAGATCTTGAAGATTGATAAACGAAGACTCGAAACAAAGGGGAATAACAACACAAAGACTGAGGTGAAAGTGATTACTCTACTCACTAGTATTATTTGAATTTTAATGCTGAATATGCGATGTTTACATTGTTTGAGTTCCTCGAAGTATGCAAGAATATTGATTCAATGATTTTCCTTTCTTTTTAATTTATATTGCTTATGACTGAGAGAGTATGCTCTGTAGTTGCGTCTTGTACAATCTTGTATATCAGGAATCGAAAGTCATTGTTTTCATTTATGTAAATATTGATTTATGATGTCATACTAAAGGAATATTTAAATATTGACAAAATATTTATCTTATTATTCTTTGTACACAAAAATAAGATTAAATAAAGATTTCAACTACGTACCGGCGCGGGAGCAGACGTCCTTCGTGTGTGTTCCATGCAGAATTAGAACTGGTTGTCAAGATTGACACCAGAGTGGACCACTTCACTGAGAAGGGTTTGAGTTTCAAGATTGATCTCTCTCCCCAGATCTGGAGCACAGAGCTTAACCCTTTCGGTCTAATTGACAACTGTTGATAAATAAATGTTTGACACACCTAATGAATGATAAGTGTTTGATTTAAATAATGCTATTGATGTACTATGTATGATCCACTGGGCTCCTGAGCTCACCCCACTCACTCTTTTTCAGGTAACTACTGAAGACGTTGCTCCTGCACATAAATGTAAAAATAGTCGTCCATGGTAGTGTGCTTCATAGTATGAGGATATTAGAAAATGAATATTGTAGGGCATGTGACCCACCATACTTGATCATGTCAGTTATCGGTCATTAGGACAGACAGTATTTGTATTATCAAAAGTTGTGATGCAGATTATGAAGTTCACAAAGATGACACAAATAAATTAATTAATGGTGATGATGATGCTTTGCATATTCCAAGAGGACCGATTACAAGGGCCCGTGCCAAAAAACTTAATGAAACACTACTTGGGCTGGTTCAAGACATTTGGGCCAAACAAGGTATTAATGGTTTTTCCAACTTTAATATGGGCTTGGATAAATCAAAAGGAGCTATGAGTGTTATCCAAGTGCCGCATAATCAAAATTATAAGAAATAAATTGACCTCTAGTGGAAATGTATATGTGGACAGAATAATTCAAGTCATAATCTCTTTAATTTGAGATGATAAAGCTAGTTTATTGGTCATTATTAGAGGCTGCACAAAATTAGTTAATTTCCTATGTGTTATTGGTCTTTTATGTCAAACATTTCAGTTTTCAAGGTGTAATAACTATGCAATAGTGTGTTTGTGTTTGGAGTTAATGCAT
>JAJIYU010011846.1:0-14982 GCA_030144865.1 Tinospora cordifolia
AAGAGATAGAAAGAAAGAGAAACATAATCTGAGAATAGATCTGATAAATGATTTTAGTAGCGCTCCGGCTCTCGACGGACGACGCGACGGCGGCTTCCCAGTCGAGCGGGCACGCCTTCTGAGCGAGCGGGGCCCGAGGGAACCCGAGGGAGGGCCGGGGTGTTACATGCAACCTAAGGAGTTAGTTACCTTCATTATAGAGAGGATGTAGGTAGTTCCCAAGACTTTGGGTAGGTTATGGGACACCGAAGAGGCGAGTAGTGTTGGGCCCATTGGGACTCAAGGCTGGGTATACGACACCAGTACGCCACTTGTTGTCTTTGTTTGGTGTATTGAGGTATCTCAGGCCATTGTGTTGGAGTATGTTCAAGATAGGATGCACTTAGAGGAATCATTTAACGAGGGATGTGCTTAGGGGGAGCCATCCACAGTGATTACAATAGTACACAGTCTGGGGCGACCTGTGTACCGATATGCCAAAGTTATCCAATAGTCCCATACAAGCTGGTTATTTGGGGTTTCGATACAACAATGGGTTTAAAACTTTTGGTACGCTATATAAACTGAGTTTGTATGAATGGTTGGCCAATAATAAGAGTATTTGAGGCATTGCATAGGCAAATCTAGGGAACAAATGATAAGCTCATAACATGTGGCATTAGAGCTATCTTTCTTAGTAAGGAAAGTGGTATTAGAGGTGATACGACCCCATAGAAGAACCCCACACACAGTTGTTATGGTCAACAAGGGAACCAGAATGGATGGACACAGAGGTGTTATGTAATGCCTAGAGAGGGCTAACTAAGGAACAAATACTCAAAATTAAGGTCATGATGAGCCAAAAAAAAGAAGCAAAGTGGCTTCAAGGGTCAACAAAAGCATTTGCAAGGTATGTGCGAGGGTGTATGTCAAGATATGCAGAGGGGGCAAGATTGTGGCAATTGCTGTTTGAGATACAATAACAGGGCACTTAGCCATGACACAGTTGAATCCACAGTGGAAATGGTTGCTAGCATGAGAGATTCCCAAGGGATAAAGCTAGTAATGTGGCTGAACTAAATGAGAACCCATGAACCAGTTGCAACAAGGCAGTGATCTTAGTGAACATGAAGTGATGTACTAGAGCATATGGGCTAAGAGGCAATGGTTCTGAGTAGCAAAGAAGACTACTAGCCATCAGAGTTGCTTGCTCCAGTGCAAAGACGATATGTGGGAGACTCGCTTGAGCATCCGTGGGGATAGTAACAACAATAGATTGGTGAGTTACGAAGGGATGTTCAAGGTATTAGTGCAAGAGATGCATAGGGTGAAGCATAAAGATAGTTGTGTCATCTTTGTCAACTGTGATTTGAGTTGAACCAAGTACTTCGTGGACATACATATGACAACCTAGTGGTATGAGTATCGAGAGATATATGCATAGTGAGCATAGAGGCAACTTCGAGAGTTCAGTGGGATCATAATGCTCAAGTTAAGAAACACTTTGAGATGGTGATGCTAGAGAGGCATTCGATTTGTGTAGAACATTTGCTCAAGAGTAAGAGCAGTGAGAACTGAGTACAAACAAGTGAAGCCAATAGCAATGAAGGTAACGGGAGGTCTAATAATGTGAATGGTTGCCTACCTAATCTTGAGTTGAATGTTGAACAACTTAAGGAACTAGTGCTAGAGAGGCATAGGGTGAAGAACATCAGTTCAGATCAGTATACGCCCAGAGGAGCAAGATGTAGCCAACAATAGGGATCGATATCAGCACAAATGGTGCAAGATTGTCTTAGGGACTAGTGCAAGGTGAGCATAGGGTGAAGAACATCAAAAAGGGACCCAATACATACATAAAGGAACAAAATGCCAAGCTGTTCCTGGTATCGTTGCTAGAGAGGCATGGGGTGAAGAACACTAATGATACTGCAGAGATAGAATGAGGTAGTTGAGACAATGCTTGTTCTCATGGTGATGACAATGGTCGAGGGACAAGAGTTTAAGATTGTCATATACATACTCTTTTGGCATGAGTTCAAGGTAGACGAGCTTATGAGATCAGATCGAGCAGAATCGATAAGTGGACAACATGATAGTTGTTGTGATAGTTTCTTCACGGGTGAAGAAAGTGGTTAAGGGACTGTGAAAAGCTCTATAGAAGGCAAGGTGCTAACATGGAGGTCACACAATGATGATGTTAGATAGATCAATTGAGTTGTGAAACAAGTGGGATAGCTCTTGATTTAATTGTTGTTTTAGGATGGAACTTGTTCGAGCGACCAGTGCAAATAAATGAGAGGGTGAAGAACAACCATAATGGTGGCAAGCACGGAGGTAAAAAAATGAGAAATGTAATCCATTGCTTCATTGTTTGTTTGAGGGACTAGTGCTAGAGAGGCACAAGGTAGCAATGTTTCAAATGCACACAAAGGAGAAAATGCAAGAATACTACTTTTCAAAGTACTGATGCTAAAGAGGCATGAGGTGAAGAAAAGCAGTGTGATCAGATATGTCTGAGGAACTGATACTAGAGAAGCATGGGGTGAAAGACTAATATAAGACCAGTTGAGCACAGAGGTACAACTTGTATGGCTAAGTATGATACCGAATGTTTGAGCACTAGTGCGAGAGAGGCATGAGGTGAAGAACAAATATTTGAGCACGGTAATGGGATGTTCAAGGTCCTAGTACTAGAGAGGCATGGGGTGAAGAATAAATATTCGAGATTTATGCACAGAGGTGCAAGTGTAGAGGCACAAATTGCTGAATTGAGCGTAAATGAGATGTTTGAGGCACTAGTGCTGGAGAGGCATAGGGTGAAGAACTATGTTCTAAGG
Organism: Tinospora cordifolia; assembly: GCA_030144865.1. Taxonomy (NCBI): domain Eukaryota; kingdom Viridiplantae; phylum Streptophyta; class Magnoliopsida; order Ranunculales; family Menispermaceae; genus Tinospora; species Tinospora cordifolia. The sequence goes on from JAJIYU010011846.1 coordinate 2,820, forward strand.
TCAGAATATGCATGGAGGTGAAAAATATAGAGGTGCTAGTGTAGAGCTATATCATGTAAAAGTTAGCTCATTTGAGAAAAATATATTGGATAATTCGAGGTATTGGTGTAAGAGAAGTATGAGATGAATAACACAATAATGTCACAAGGACACATAGAGGTGAAACCAATAATAGATGTTTTACCCAAAGTGAGAATGTAGTGGTTCTCAGAGAGAGACGTTGAATGAGAAAGAGTTCTAGATTCAAGTTGAGACCACAAGAGTTAGGGTGTGATAGTGAGCTGGTGCAAAAGGAGGGAAACCGATGGGCGAGGACTACTAGTGGAAGTTCTGGAGGTAAATGCAACCATAGTGTTGATGGGGGCATCGACCTTTCAAGTGGGCAGTCTGTAACGATCATGCATGAACATGCATCATAACCAAACTAGAGGATCCGTGAAGTTTCATCACGATTGGAGTTCGTTTGCCCCACAAAAAGGCCCAGTATGAATAACCTCAAATGTTGATATTTCTTTTTGGAAATGGGGAAAAAGGTTAAAATTCTATTATAGAGAGAGACATGGTTCAACCTTCCTTGATGACATGTTATATGTCATCTTTAGGACTTCTCCTTAGGCAACACAAGGGGTCGGCTACCTTCATTTTAGATTAGATTTAGGTAGTTTCCATGACTTTGGGTAGGTTATGGGACATCGCTGAGAGGTGAGCGGTGCAGTGCCCACTAGGACTCAGGGTTGGGTATCCGATATCGGTATGCCACCGGTTGTCCATGTTGGGCTTATTGAGCTATCTCGAGCCATTTTGCTAAAGTGTACTTGAGATAGGATGCACTCAGAGGAGTCACCCAATGAGGGATGCGCTCAGGAGGAGTCATCCACAGTGATTATGACAATACACAATCATGGGTGACATTGTGTACTAGTATGCTGAGTTATCCGATAGTCCCATACGAGTTGGTTATCCAGGGTTTCATACAACAATGAGTTAAGACTTTCGTTGAGCTATATGAACTAAGTGTGTGCGAATGGTTGGCCAAGAATAGGAGTATTTGAGGCATCGCATGGGGAAATCTATGGAGCAAATGATAAGCTCGTGACACAAGGACAAAAAATTATCTGTTGGCTTATACCTTAGAGATGAAGAACATGATTTGGGTACGAAAATATTATATATATATATACATCAAATTTCATCTCAATTATACCAATGTAGCAAGAGCGACAACAAATAGAGAAGAAGAAAGAAAAAGAAATTTGATGCATTTATGAATTTGACGTTTGGATAATCTATTTTTACTTCTTTACAATGCAAAATTGATAATTAAGTTATGAATTACGTTTGCAATAATATAATTTTTTGTTATAAATGTTATTATATAGTAATTTTAAAAAATGGGGTTCACTAAATCATATAAAAATTATATCTTTGTTTGTATTGTCACATTGCATGTATCAATATGTAGTTAGTAAATAGTTAATATATACTGATATGTATTAGTATATAGTCATACACATTGCATGTATTAATATAATTACTAAAATTTAATTGATTATGGGTAACTTTTGAACTTGTTTAACTTTATGAAACTTTAAATGGAGAATATAGAAAAGAAAAAAATAAAATTATGAGCTTAACGACGCAAACATTTTGATTTTTGGAGATCAATTAACATGTTTAATTGGTGATTGAATACATAAAGAAATAAATTCATTTTAAGATAAAAATTTTTCAAAAAAAAAAAAAAGAAAATAAGAATACAGGAAACCTATTCCACACACACACACACACACACACATATATATATGTCACAATATTGCATGTACTATATATCCTAATGTATGAATTGTAATGTGAAATAGATGTACAAGAAGATATAACAGAAAACAAATAGTTATTTTGTTTGGTGAAATTACAACAAACCTTGAGGAAATCAATCATTGTATACGTGCATAGTGACACGTGCTGAGCAAGATAGCTTATTGGTATTAGGTGAATATTTTTTTATCTTGCTTATTTATATTAACATAATATATAAAAGTAATTATGAATATAAGCACCCAATGAGTATAAATATTTTTTGCTCCACCATAATTGAGGATAAACTCTATTATGTCAAGGTCGTTTCAATAGTATGAGTTAATTAAAATGGGAACACTCAGAGAGGGAGATAGGTTAAACTAACTAGCTGAAGGGAGGTGGCCTTTTATGTTTGTTTGTTTAGGTATAGGATAAATTTTCCAATGCCCAAAGCCATCTATAATATCCTCACTAGAGCAATATTGGGTGGTCTCATCTTTCTAGTTAGAATAGGATTGGCCAAAATTCTCCTTCAAGGATTTTTGCTCAGGCAACAATGTGAAAGTCCACCTTATCTTGAAGGGGTGGTATTATGTGAGAAATTGGTTGAGTCCATTTTATTGCCAAAAACCCCACTGCTAATAAAGGATGGGAGAAAGAGTGTTCGATGCCTAGGGTTCTAATCCAATTTAAATACTCAAGTATTGCCTGAGTAGCTTTCTAGAAAATTTTCTTCTCATATTTAACTTTCTTTTTCTTTCTTTTGTAGTTTACTGCAAGTTGCCTTTAAATAGAATAAATTAGAAGGAAGAGGTTGACCTTTCGTGGATCCTCAAGATTTGCGAAATCCCACATGAAGAAAGGGATTAGAGAGTTGTACTTACACCTTTTTGACTTCACCGAGTCACATCAATACGCGACCTCACCCTTTTTTAGTAAGGTTTGGCCTTTTCATTATTTCTTCTTGACGTTAGGTTTGAGTTGATATTTTCTTATTTTTTTTTGTAGGCTTCCCAAGACTGAAGACAGTGAGATGTCTTCAAGAAAGAAGTTTAAGAAAAAAATTTGATGTCTCCAAGTTCAAGGCCCTGGAGAAGGCCTAGGGTGGTCTAAGGCTACTTGGACTTTGGCCAAGCCTCTAGCCAGGCAAAAACTACCTAGCTTCCAACAACTCATTATAGGAAAGCCTTTAGGATGAGTCCTCCCATCTCTAAAGTAGATGGAAAAGATCTTTAGCAATCCAGGCAAACACTACCTAGCTCAAGTTGTCAAGTACAAGAGGGACTTGAGCGACATGGACAATTGCTCCTTGACTTTTGCAAATACATAGAGATATAAATACTTTCCTTTTATTGTGCAAACTCTAAATTGTTTCTTTATGTTCTAACCTCAATTTTCCTTGCTTGTTGGCTGCATGCCAATCCTTTTTGGCCTTTTAGAAGGTTTTGATAAGATCTTAGACTCCTTCTGAGTTGAGAAAGAGAGACTTAAAAAGGAGGAAGAGAGGCTGAGAAAGGAGATGACCCACACAGACTCCCATTTAGACATTGTTGTGTCCAACTTGAAGAAGTCAATAGAAGAGGTGGTCCAACTTAAAGTTTTGAAATCCTCCCTTCAGTCTGAAATTGATGCCTCTAAGTGGTGCATAGTTGAGAAAGTCAAGGCCTCTAACACATTCTTCTCCTTGCTTAGGGATGAATACAAGTTGAGTTAGTTTCATGTGCAATTAAACTTCAATAAGTTCTTTGAGGACAAGGTCAAGATGAATAAATTCGACTAATTCATGGCATAATAAGGGAATGACAAAGATGTACTAGCTTAGACTAGAGACGAGGTTGGCTAGGGTAGAGGAGTAGGCGAGCTGATAGCAAAAGGCGACAATGTAGGAAAGGATGTCATTATGCTCAATTTGAAGGCTGAGGACAAACACTAGGTCCTTCCCCTTCTTCACAAATTTTTCTCATGTACTTTCTTGCTTTTTCTTTTGGTAATACAATGATGGACACCATTTTCGTCAATGAAAATATTTTTCCTTCAAATTTGTTCTTGTTTGATTTTTTCCTATCTTGTTTCTCATTTTTATTTCGAGTTGAGCAAGTTGATGTTTGAGCATATCTCTTGTATTTATTTGCTTAATACGTAAATTATAACCCATAGTGAGCATTGGGTATATTCCAAGCAAGTCATAGGTTAAGTTTCTCATATTATGTACATTAGGTCACTCATCCTGGTTCGAGTAGGTGTTATAGGCTTGATATTTTCATGTGATACATTTGTAACTTTGTCCACCCTAATATGAGAATGGGCTATGGACTTCAAGAATTGTTTAGGATGACATATGTTTGTCAGACTATTTACCCAATCTAAGCAAGTGTTGTCGACTTAAAACTTTTTTTTTCCAAGTTCCCAAATCTTCGATGATCTCAACTTTGGCTCTACACATTGTAAATACTTGTTGATATTCTTTCTATTATGATTGTTCGAGAAAGTGGTCTTGCTTGAACTTTATGGAACTTTAGGTTTTGTCTAACTTTCTTCCCAATGATAGTTCAAGTAGGTAATCTTGCTCAAACCCTAGGGTACTTTAAACCTTATCTAGTTTTCTTCTTGGTGATAATTCAAGCAAGATACCAGCTCAAGCCTTAGGGTATGAACTAGTTGAACTTAAACTTGTGCAGAAGAGTTTGCAAAGACCAAGTACTTTATTAAATTGGTAAAAGTTTATACCTATCTTCTATATGCTTCTAATAGTAAACCATAAGGTGTTCCACATTCCATATTTTCCCAAGCCTTTTTTTTTCATCTGTCTTCCAAACCATACACCCTATGGCCTATAGGCGGTAAGTTGTGACAGTACATGAGAACACGACCCAAACGCAACACACATATAACAAGTTTGAATTTAGTATAAATGAGTTTGAGTCAAAATAGAGTAAAAATGATCATATATGACTAAATTTTATGTCATAAATATGTTAACCTACTAAACTTAAAAATTATCTATTTAATATAATTATAATTAAGTTAAGAGATAAATTGTAAATATATTAATTTAAAATTATACATTTATTAATATGTTGATGACGTTTTTTATTATTTAAAGATCAATTTAATTTGATTATAATAAATTATTTGTGTTTTATATTTTAATCAATGTTTTTTTTGTAAAAATAACTTTAAAAATTAGTTATAAAAAGTTAAATAGGTTATATACAAGTACACAAATATGACACAATTAATAAATGAGTTAGATTTGAGTTTACATATCTGATACAAATAATAAATGGATCTAAGTTTGTAATATATGGGTAATACTCGCTTATGACACGGTAACACGAATTGCCACCCATAGTACACTTTATGGCTTGGTGTTGCTACAACTTGGGATCCTTCTCAATTTGGGCCAAGTACTCAAGAATTGGCTCCTTAGTATTGAACATCATTTTCAAAAGACTAGGTCTTTGACTATAAAATTGCAATATATGACCTTTGGGTGTGGTACGTTGCAAATCTTATTTGGTATGTTACAAGGTGAACTTGTGATTCTTCCCTCTTTTCTTTCAATAAGTCCAAGTAGCCTTGATTCTTTCCATATTCTACTTGTTGTTGGAGTATGGTGTCCTTAATGTTGGGATTTTGACATCAACTAGGGTGATAACCTCCATACCAAATGCTAAAGAGGAAGGGGTCTTGTCGATTGCAGTTCTTGTAGTGGGTTTGAATGACTAGTGTACTTGTAAAAGTTCTTCAACCTATGCTCCTTTATTTACTTCAATTTTTGCATTCAAAGTGTGTTTGATCACCTTGTTATATACTTTGATTTGCTTGTTTGCTTGAGGACAACTAGCTGTCAACAAAAACTATTAAATTCCTAAGTTCAAGCATAATTTGTAAAATTGGAGTAACCGAATTATTTGCCATTGTCTGAGATAATTGCATAAGGCACCCCTAATTGATATGAAATCGATTACCATATAAGTTTCATAGTCTTTCCTCATTTAGCTAAGCCAATGAATTTACTTTTGCCCAAATTTTAAACTAGCTAAGAATTATTATTATTAATCTTACTTGTCCTTCACATGTTGAGAAGAGTTTATTAGATTTAGGCCCCACGAAGCGAAAGGCCATGGGCTCTGAATGGATGTTATAGTTTTTAGGGATGTGTGAATTTTAGTGTTACGCCTTTGACAAATATTGCACCTCCGTGCTATGTCAAAAGTGTATGTGGCTAGCTTTGGTCGATAATGACGTAGCTTAGCACCTTATATGTGCGGGTTTAGCCCTTCATGTGATTTTCGCATACACATGCATGGAACTCCTATAGCACTTGCTTAGCTTGTCCCTTGAATAAACACTTCAAGTAGGAAAGGTTGTAGCCCTTCTTGTAGAGCATGTCTTTGATGAGCTACCTACTTGCTTCTCATTGTATTTTTCTTACTTGGGTTTTGTTGTAAAGAAGTTTTCTTGTTTTGAGATACTTATAAATGGGATCTATACAAGTAGTAGTATGATCTACCATCTCGAGTTGGTTACTCTTTTTCTTTCCTATGCTTTGTTGTAGTAAGAATTTGATAAGAACTTGCACCACTAGTTCTTCCGTAGACATGGAAGCAATCTTAAATAGTGCATTTATGAGGGAGATTTTTACTTGGGGGATTTGGTCGACCTTGTACTCTTCATAGAAAAAAGTAACTTTAAAACCATGCTAAATATGCCTGCATCTACTCATCCTTGGCTTGGTTTCCTAAGTTTACTACACTTGCTATGAGTTGAGAGTCATATTTGACTTGAACTCTTCTCATCCACTATGTTTGTGCAATTTGAAGCCTTCTTATATAAGCTTCATACTCATATTTATTGTTTGAGGCTATGCACGTGAATAGGAGAGCTACATGGTGGTTTTTATTTCCTTTGGGTAGGACCCGCCTCCATATATATAACACTCCAGTTCTCGGTCCTTCATTTCTGTCACGTCTGTCATATATGGAGAGATGGGTCATTAAATGTTGACAAATATATCATTTGCCGAGAATCAGGACGTTATTTTTCTCACATTCAATCCTCATTAAATATCTTCTAGACATATTGGGTCTCATACAAATAATTCATCAATCTCTTAGACACACCAAGAGATATCAATAGGAGATAAAATATAATAAATCTCATCAAAATTCATGGATTAAACTGAATAAAACTAGACATAAAGTGTTCAAGTAATAGTCTGAAAATAGTCCCCATGTGGCCCAATATCAACTCCTAAAAACATTAAGACAAACCAATAAAAAAAAGGGGTTATCTGCCTAGTTTGACTAATGTTCATAAACAAAAATAAAGCAAATCAAATCACAACCTCCCTAGTGAAGTCTGTGAATATCTAAAGAGCACCCAGCCGTATTGTAACTCTAAGTGTCTCAAAGATTACCTGAAATGGAAATATTGGGGTTGAGCTCGAGAGCCTAGTAGATCTTACACAATACATCAATAGCATTATTTAAATTAAATACAAAACATGCAACCGCTTATCAAACATTATGCGTTTCAAACATTTAGTTGCTTATTAGTTGTTAATTAGACTGAAGGGTCTAACCCTCGTGTTTTCTCATCATTATGATGTTGGAGAAGACGAGAAAAATGCACTATATGCCAGATTCCAATGGGATAGGGGCACACCCATTACCCAACCTAGGAACTAGGGTCGTACCCATCGCTCTATCACCAAAAATCTAGAGTTACACCCATAGTTCTATCATCGAGAACTAAAGGCAAACCTATCATTCCTTATTGTGGGAATACATGGTTTAATTTTTAATTTAACTTTGCTTGTGTATCAACAAACCTTTTATAACAAGCATAATTATCATTTCATCATGTATAACACATCGTTGTATACTAACATAATCATGCCAATCATCTCATAGAAACACATGACAACAATTTTCTCATGTTATAAAGCATTGTAAAGACTGAACATGGACATATAATTCATATTATTCTAGCATTCATGCATTCATGTTTTTCACATATCATATAAACAACGTCCTAACATGTTTCTAGGCATTCAAGCAATGTAAACACACCACATGTTCAGTATTAAAATTCAAATAATACTCGGGAGCAAGGTAATCACTTCCACCTGTTGCTATGCTCTACTTGTTCTAATCCTTGTTCTGATAATTTGAATCCTCAACCTATAATGGGTTGATATCATAATTCAGTACCTTTAACCATGCTTCAATGTTCACTTAGTCTAGGTAGTAATTGGTGTGCATCTAGGTAATATTCAGTGTGTAATGTCATGTTCTTCTTCCGTGTATTGTGATAGAGAAGGGTACTACCATAGTCACTTGGAACTATGCATGAAACTCAAAAAATAGGGTCTAGGACGCATTACCGCGGTCACCAGAATTAGCAACACATGTTACCATGGTAACCAATGCACATATTGATTTTTTAACACGTTACTATGGTAACCAAAGGGGTTCGTGTTCTTTGTGTGTGTTACTGCGATAACTACAAGATTTTCAGAAAATGCAACGCTTGTGCTTGCATCGTCCCATTCGTGGTTTTTCCTTGTGTTTAACACTCTAATGTACACACATTTAGCTTAAAACACACATTAAACTAAAGGAAATCTTTATACCTCAGCATTCCATGCTTTTCCCTTCCATTTCTCACCAAAACGAGGCTCCAAACACTTCCAACGATTTGTGCTTCACAAGCAATGAGCATATACTTAAGAAAATGTCCAATCGTGATAGAAAATTGTGATTCTGGCTAGAGTTTCGTGATTTACCTTTGCATGAACAATTCTGAATCGTGTCTCAACTTAAATCCACCCTTGATGATGTTGTTTTTCGCGAATCTAAGCTTGAGAAACTAGTAGAGATGAGTTTGAATAGATTAAGAATACTTTAGAACGCTTTTGGGAAGAAGAAGGGTCGATATATGGCGGCTAGGAAGGTTTCTGCGTGACTGTGTGTGAGAATTAGGGTTTCTATGTGCAACTCACACATATTTACAATTTTTACATATTACCACGTAGTAACTCCAACTAATGCGGTAATCGCGTGATTAACACATCCAAATTAGGGTTTTTCGGTGCATTAACGCGGTAGGCTATCGTGGTAACTAGAACACATCAATTTTCAGTTTTGTATATCATTACCGCAATAATGATTGCCATTAGTGCAATAGCCAAAAATGCGTGCAGCGACAACCGAAATGATGTCATTTTCATGCATTTTTTATTTTTTTTTTAGCATTACCGCGGTAATCAAAGTCTTTTGTCATTTTTGTGTCTTCATGATTTTTTTGAAATTTTCATTAATTTTTACAATTATCCCACATTTATTTTCACTTGTATTTCATGATTATGAAGCATTTATAATTTTTTAAATTATTTATTTAATTTGTTTTTCTATAATTTGTTTATTGACCTTTAGGGTATTACAATATTGCTACCAAATTTTCAATTGATTCCTTTTCACTCTAGTTTTACTACCCATTGGTGAATTTCTAGACAAAATTGACTAAAACTTGTCCCTTAATTGAAGTTTGGAGATGATATTCTTTGTCAAACCCCTAGCTCAATTGCCCATTTTGCCAATAGTCCATACGTATTGGGTTTTTGGAGTACTTGCCTACTCGGTTGTCAGTGAAGATGATAATTGGATGAGCTTGGAAGCAGTGTCTTAGTATTTGAGCCAACAATATGAGGGCTAGGACAAGTTTTTCCATTTCTAGGTATTTGGTTTCCGCATTGAGTATTGGTTTACTTATATAATATACATGCATCTATTTCCCCTATTCTTCCTTCACCAAGGTTGAGTTAATAGTTACATCTAAAATCGGCAAGTAGAGAAATAGGGGCTCTTCGAAAGTAGGTTCCCAAAGGAGTGGCAACAAGATAAGGTACTCCTTAAGCCTTTTGAAAGCCTATTTGCCCTCTTTGTCCCAGACAAGGGGCTTCCACTTAAAGATCTTAAAAAATGGAATTTATTAGTTAAATGGGACATGAATCTGTTTGACTTTATTACACAACCAGTCATTCACCATGCTTCCTTCAAGGTTTATTGGAGACTTCATATCTAATATAGCTTTCATCTCGTCTGAGTTGGCTTAATGCCCATTTGGCTAACCATGAAGTGAAGTAACTTGCGTGCTTTCTCATTGAAGGTGCACTTGGATTTAACTTCATATTATAGCCTTAGATGACTTGAAAGACATATTAAATGCCCTTTGGATGAGGTGACGAGGAAATATTTTTAACAAACATATCATCAATGTATACCTCTAGCTGACCCCAATCTTATCTTCAAATACTCAATTGAGTAGCCATTGACATGTTGCTCCCCATTCTTCAGTTTGAATGACATGACCTTATATCACTAAAAACCTTGGTCTATGATGAATGAGGCCTTCTCTTCGTCTTCTGGGCACATTTTGATCTAATTGAACTCTGAATAGGCATTCATTAAGCTTAAGAGTTCATGCCCTACTATTGGGTCTACCAGTTGGTCAATCCTTGGGAAGGGAAAGTTATATTTAGGGCATGCCTTACTTAGAATTGTAAAGTCAACAAATTTCCTCCACTTCTCATTCAATTTCTTTGACACTACTATATTGGATTGCCAATCTAAATAGTTCAACTCTTAGAGTAAATATGCTCATAATAATTTGTCCACTTCTTCCTATGCTGGGTGCCCTTCTCTTTTGTTTAATAGGAGCCATGGATGAGCAAACCTTGAGGCAATGTATTTCACCTCAAGCGAGATGTCGAGCATATTTTGATGGGTTTAAGTAAAAATGTCTTTGACCTCTTTCACTACTTCCATGACTAGGTGCTCTAAGATAAATGCCATTCCTATATTATTTTTCTTGTATTAGTTTGGCTTATTAGATTTCTTTTCATTCATTGTGACCTTCATTCATAAAGTCCCAATTTTAGGATCAAGGTCATCTTGCGATACCTCTTTTGTCTGTTTGAGCTCTTCCCTTGCCATGTTGTTGCTAACCTCAGCATGTTACCTTTCCTTGAGGATGGTCATATAACATTCTCTCAACTCTTGTTGGCTTCCTAAGGCAATTGCTACTCCCTTTTCCATAGGAAATTTAAAGGTTAGGTGATATATGGAGACATTTGCTCTAAGGTTAATTAAGATTAGCCTTTTGATTATTGCATTGTAGGTTGATTCTCTTTTGATGATGATAAAGTTTGCTTTAGTTGTGACCTTGTGCTCTCCCTCATCTACTGTGATCAAGAACGTGATCTTGCCTTTGGGGATGATGTTATGTCACGTGAAGTCAAGAAGACGGATGTTAATAAGGGAGAATTATTCCTTCTTTCACCTTAGCTTTTCAAAGGCTATCTAATATAGTATATTAGTCTAGCTCCCATTGTCAACTAAGATGCAATGTACTTATAATGGGAAATCTCCATTTCTATGATCATTGCATCGTAATCAGGATGGGGGACATCCTTTGCTTACTCCTTGGAGAAGAAAATGATGAACTCTCGCCCACTTTGCTTCTTTAATCAAATGAGCAATACTTCCGCAAACCTCTTTGACATTTGATTTGAGGCTCGATTTTGATATACAACTTAAAGCTTCTACAAAGATAGTTTTCATCTCGCACAATGGTTTTTCACATCACAATTGCTCTTCCTCCTTTTGTCTAGTTAAAGTTTGTTCTCAAATAGATTCCCTCAATTGTCCTCGTCAAATCATGTCTCAATCTCATTCTTAAGATCAAAACATTGGTGTATATCATGGTTGTAGTTGCAATGAAATATGTAGTACTTAGGTGCAACGTCATCTTCTTAAGTTATCTTAAGTTCTCCCAGTCTTGGATGCTCAAGGAGTGTAATTTGTGTAAACTACACGCATGGGCCTATTAATTTTCTTATAGGTCAGTTGACTTCACTTTTATTTTAAGTTTTCTCAACCTTTCTTCCTTATCCTTCCTCCTCCTTTTCAACTCTTACTTAGAGAGAAACCCTATTCTTCCTTCTTCTCTATTGTCTGCTTATCTGCTTCAATATATATATTTTTTAGTTAGTTGAGTAATTCATGATAAATGTTCACCTTCTTCTTGGCTAAGAAATAATGTAACTCCCCAGGTTGTAACCAATAATACAAGGAAGTTATGGCAATTCATTTCTAACCTTATTGCTTCAAACCAATTTCTAAACTCAAGAACGAATTCATCAGGCCTCTAACGAAGAGTAACGAGGTCATCGACATTCTCTCTCTCTCTCTCTCTCTCTCTCTCTCCGCCCCCCCCCCCCCCCCCCCCCTCCCTCCTCTTTTCTGTCCTTCTCCCTCCAACCCCCACTGCAATTTTCCGAAAGAAGGATATAAACCAC
>JAJIYU010011847.1:0-15021 GCA_030144865.1 Tinospora cordifolia
GTATAAGCTCACCCTTCCTTTTTTAACCTTTCTAGGAATTTATGAATAGATGCTGCATAGTTAGTTAATTTCTATTTATGAAATGTTTAAGTCGGGCATGTTAGCCCTAATCTGTATTTTATGTTCAATTTGATGTAATAAATTCAAGGGTATATGTACTTCACAAAAATTCAATTCAATTAATGATATTGATTTATTTTATTAAATAATTTCATATATCATATATGAAATCCATTTAAGTATTTATCTCATAAAATTGGGACCAAAATAAATAGAATAACATGACATCGTCCGCCTCTCGAGCAGCGCACAAAATGAGAAAGAGACGTCGAAAGAATAAGCACGTGACGCAAACGTACCAGGAGAATTTGAACAGATGGAGGCGGAGTGTTACATAGTTAGTCAAACAAGATGATCAATAATACATATAAAGATATTATCAAACATTATATTAATTTGAAAAAAGAAAAATAATAAATTAACTACTGCAATTACATTAAAATTTATAATTACAACCATCATAATCATTAAGTAAATAAAAATTATATATATATAATGTTGAACAATTGAGTGCAACAGATTTCCACCCAAGACTAGCAAAGCGTGAAGCTTTGTGGGCCTTGCTTTATTTTAGCCAAAATATTTAAGTATGACAAAGTTTCTTAATAGACCCAACACGTTGCCAACTTGCATGATGTAGGATGAGACTCTGAAATAAATACAAGATGGACAATAAATGTTTCGTGTTCTAAATATTAGATCTTATCAAATTTAATAAATATAAGCTACTCTTTACATGAGTTTTAAATTTTTCTTTACAAATAATGAAGATTTTTTTCTCCTTAAATAAAAATAGGACCATGGCAATTGATTTCCTTTGTTATTGTTTTTATCTTTTTTGTTCTTAATAAACTATTTCAGCTTTTTTCAGGTTTTAGAGTTAACTTCTCAAAAAATAAAAAAATAAAAAAATAATAAAAATTTTCACGAATTAGTGTCGTTAAGAATTATCTTTATTGGTTTGATTTGATTTGTGTTTTGCTAAATTTCCTCATGTTTTCTTATGGAAAATTCAATTTGCTTTTTTTTTAACTATTATTGTCAATGATTAAATCTAAGTTTTCTAAAAATAAATAAGAGCAACGGTGTGATATGTTTCAAGGGCCAAAACTTGTATTTATCCAATTCAAAATTGTGTGACTAATGTACAATTGTAGAAAGATTTAACATTCTCAATCTCAGAATGCATGAAGTGAATGCTGTTGCCTCATTTCTGCTGCAGAGAAAGATGAAGATGATCCACATCGACCATTAATAGCCATCAAATCAAGCAAAGCCTTCTCCAAATCTTTAGATGGATGTCCTCGCACCAGTGAGATAACATATTCCATGAAAACTGCATCACATGGCAGCGTAATTGGCTCGTTCCCTGGTAGCCCAAACTCCTCTGCGGACATTCTGAAGAGCTCCTTGAAAATTTCAGTCCTGAGAAACTTCAACGGAATCACGAAGCGTTTCTTGTCAAAACTGTACACAACGAAGTGACCCTTTTCAGTTACCATCTCACTGCACTTTTTCTCTTCCTCATATTTGATATTGCTTCTCTGGACTGTGATTCTTCTTCTTCCGATGGCAGCTGCCTTGCGCCATTTCCTTGCCATCTCCGTGAGTCTTCTTGGCTTAATCATGGCTTGCTAACTATATCACCTTCTTGACGAGGCTGTATAGCTTCTGGTACGGTGATGAAGAACAGGAGAAGGTATATATGAATACTGAGGATGTGTTTTAGATGTGTGAGAGAAGCTGTGTAGGAATAGTGTTTATATATACAAGGTTTGAGAGGATAAACACCACCCAGTGTTTCAGTATTAATTATGCTGGGACGCTAGTGATACAAAACCATGTGCCTATTGGGTTGCAAAGACGGTTTTGCATTTGGGCGTGCTGTGTTTTTGTTCAGCACTGGTTTCTACAGGGTGGGGCAATGTTATCACCTGATATATGACATCTTCTCCCAATCCTTAAGTTCATTTTCTATCCACAGCCACCCATTTATTCATATACTTATGTTCAATTACTAGGCTTGTCCTATTTGTATATGGCCTCAAAATTTGTTGATAAACCACAATTATCTGTGGGTTCCTGTTGGGATCATAAATAATATATATATAGTTTCATAAATAAGAACAATTTCTTTTCATTCATACCATACCAAGTGTTTCAGATCAATAATAGGTTAATTAGACGTGTTTAACGGTGCATTTGGATTAAGATTTGATTCCGATTTCCTGTGTTAAAATAAAAACAAAAAAAAGTGTTCAGTTTGAGTGATTTCAAAAATAGTTTCTCACTTTCTGTAAAGAAATTGATGAAACTTTGTTTTTGGAATTTTTTTTATTTTTCTATTGAATCTAATAAATTTTTGGATTGTCAAAGTAAACACACCTACTAAAAATATTTTTGTCACTTCTTACAGTTTTAGGGTAGACTTTTGTGAATTTTTTTTTTCTTTGATCATTTCTAGGCATTTGATTTGTATTTAGGGAGCAAATTATTTTTTTATAAAAAAGTCATATAAATATCAATTTTAACACTAATGTCATATCATATGACGTAGCGTGTATTAATGTTATCAAATAAAAAATGTGTTACGCACTTTGAGATAAGTACTCATTTATCTAATGATTAAAAGTGTATATTATAGTATTTGATATTTAAAATAAAATTTATATAGAATTAAGGCTCTTAATAAAAAATAACTTTTTGACGGTAAATATATATAGATATAATAGAAGCTTATTGAACATGGCTTGTTTATTCAAGATCAATGAAAGATGCATCACTATAACGATTTGTTTGGGTTGAAAAGAATTAATCATGTTGTCAACTTGCTCAAAAGGGAAAAAAAAAAAAAAAGAAAAGAAAAGAAGAAAATACATTCGAAGTCTATGTTTGTGTGCTTCTCATGTATAATAAAACTTAATAAAACAAAGGGTCAAGATAATCTCCAAAAACATGTTCGCTTGTAGGGCTGCTTGTTGTCTCCAGTGACCCACAAGCACATGGATCCGCATTCACATAGAACAAGCACTAGTGCTTAGTGCTTGGTTATAAGAACTGATAGCTACTCATCAAGGGTTGATTCATTCAAAGAAATTAACAAGCTACCGCTTGCAAACCAGTTTAAATACAAGATTTCTATAATCATGTCTGGTATTATACTTAAAAATTAACAAGCAGTCAAGCACGTTAATGGTATTTTCCATTAGGAGAAGATACACGTGTAGAGTTTTAGAAATGCAACTCCTTAGCTTTTGCTCCAATACTTTGCCTCCGACCTCATATTCAAGTTGTAACTTATATGCAATTTTCCTGTATTTACTATATGGGTTATTAGAGGTATGCTTTCTGCCCAAGTTGTTAAAAATAGTTATACTGCAGAGTTCAATTTATTGACTGCAGGAAGTTAAAGTGACAGATAGTTGTAAGAGTCCATGATATTAACACACGAGAAAGAATACTGCAAATTTGTAGAATCATAGAACGTGATCAAGAACAAGGCTTTGTATATTAACAGCAAAATTGTGAGTTTAATGTACAAATTAATCAAGAATTATGGTAACAAGCGAGGAGTTTCCTCAGAAGCCATGAAGTAATTGTTGGTTTGTATCTCTTTGAGACAAACTTGAGGAAGAGCAGCAGCGACCAGTTGCCAAAGACGTGACCAGTGTCTTCTCCAAATCCTTGGGCAACCGTCCTTGAACCAACGAGACAACGTATTCCATGAACACTGCATCACATGGAAGCATTATCGGCCCATTGCTTGGTAGCCCAAATTCCTCTGCAGACATTCTGAATAGCTCTTTAAAGATCTCACTACTGAGGAACTTCAAGGGAACCATGAAACGTTTCCTATCGGTAGTGTACACTATGAAATGACCCTTATCAGCTACCATTTCACTGCAATTTCTTTCAGTGGAGTCTTCATTACGGCGCCTTAATGAGATTCTTCTCCTTCCAATGGCCGCTACCTTCTGCCACTTCCTCGCCATCTTCACGAGTCTTTTCATGTCAATCATGGCTGACGATAAAGTCTTATATTATCTTGTGCTACCTTGAAAACCTTTTAGCAAACGATCTACTAAGACGATGGAAGAAAAAAGATGTTTTAAGTTTATGAGAAAAACAATGGAGGATGGATGCTTATATACTTGGAAAGCTTGGTACTGGACAGAACCAATTGGTGCTGCTGGGAAATGTGTTGGCATGCCATACGATGCAAGCCACATGTGGTGGCAGAGCAAAAGGAGAAGATTTTGCAAGTGGGCATGTTTTGTTTTTGCACGGCAATCACCTCTTTAAAGTGGGGTATGGATATAAGCATGCATGCATGAATGTTAAATTTGGCCTTGGCCTTTCCACATAGTAACAGCACATTGTATTGAACCAGTCTGGTCAATTGTTGAATACCAGATATACAGCATCCTCTCCCAAATCATTAATGAGCCCATTTTTAAGAAACACAACCCTCAGTAGACGCATGAGATAAGATTGTTAGGCTTGTCTGATCTTTGTTTTGTTCCGGCAGATTTCTCAGCGTTTATTCAGAAATCTCTTGATTGGTAAATTACTGATTTTGCAAGTCAAGTTGTAGTTATCTAAACCCAAATTTCGTCTGGATTTAATACAGAGCAAAGCAAAACAAAGTAAATTTCTCCTTTGCCTTAAGATAGTGTTACCTGTGACAAAAATAGTGGAACTAAGGTTGCAGTCAAACTCTCAACTCCTGGACGAGGGGCTTGAATCTTTTCTAGTATCAATTGTTGCACCTTAACTACCTTTGTCGATATAAATAAGGTTAAGGTCCTAATTTATGTTTCATGTTATAAACTTGTCCATATCTACTGTATATTGGACTATTATTTCGGTGAACCTTAAACCAAAATCTAACTTACATGCCCAGTACAATCGATATCATCTCAAAGAGCAACTCGAGAAACTATCAACAATCATCAGCACGTACACATGATCCATGTTGAGACATGATGCCCAATCATCTATTACCATCACCTTGAGGAGCAATTCATGCGAACATAATATCACTTATAAGGCAAGTGTGGATCTCTTTTAGTACCCCATTGTTATTCCTAGCTTAACCACTTTCAGGTTCAAGTGTTAAATTTTATACCCTTGGGGGTTCAACCGTGAGATTTTACTCCTAAAGGCATTGCTATAAAGTCCCAACTTATACTTCATTTGATGAACTTGCTTATATCTAAGATCTATATGATTTGGGCTGTACAAGTTCAACTCCTCTGAATCAGATGTGCTCCATTGACGCATAGTGAAATGTGTTTAATGTCTCATCAGTAGGTCAAATGGCAGACCTAAGCATGCATGGCATTGTCGATCTTTAGAATTACTTACAAAGGGGAACGCAAAGATAGCAGATCTGCTTTGGCTCAACTATCATTACTTTATTAGAACCACTGAGGCAGAGTTTAACTTTTTTCAGTCAAACAGGTAAACTTAAAAAATGGTCAAGTTCAAAGAAAACATGAAACTCTACCATCAACTTGTTCATAAAGTTGTGGACTCCTCATCCAAGTGCACAAAAGTCTAGCCATTACTGAATCTGAAGAAGGATCCACTTCATCATTATATACTAGGGCCCGCCCTTCCCATTCATCATAATGGAATGTAGAGTACTAGAGCTATTAAAGACACTCTCAAAGCAAAAGCAAATTCACAAAATGCTTGAATTCTTCACCATTTAAGGATCAAAACAAGCATATATATTTAAGGCACAAAAATAAATAACCAAGGGATCTTAAAATGACATATACATTGTATATATGAAGGAACAAATATAGGGTATCAACTATATAGGGCACCATTGTTGGCACCAATCCAATTATTTAGACATACTATGTAATATTATCTATATACTTGTATGACAGAACAGAAAATGCAACATATATGAATGACAATAGCTGAACTGCTTGTAGCCTCTCCAAACTGTGTTTGGTATACGTTTATGTTCATGATTTTGAATGCTTGAGAGCTTCAAAGCGCGCAGAAAGTGCATCATAATCTGGTAATTTGGGATGAACACGAGGGAGTGAGTGACGTCTATATGATGAAGCAGGGTTATCTGTCCCTGTTTTATGGTCAGCCTGATGACCATGAGATGAAGGTACTGGTGGAGGTGGCCGGTCAGGTGGAGGATTTCCACTTGGAGGCATTTCCATCTCAATTTCCCTGTCACAATCTGAAACATCTGATTCATCAAATTTTATATCTGATTGTACAGCAGGAACATCGTAACTGTGCCTCCTATCGATCTTTTTCTCACTATTCGAATTGGTGGAGCCTGTTTTCTCATTGCCCCAATAACTAGACCCGTCAAAACTCACAGATTCAATACTTGTATCAGGGAGCTTAGGCCCATAGCCAGAGTCATGAGAATTTGTCTGTGAACCACAAGTGTCTGTGCCACCCATTGCATGTGCAACGTGATGAGTATCCTTACCAGCAAGAAAAGCGGCAGCTTTTGCAGCAGCAATTGCCATCTTTGCAGACTCAGCAGCCACTCTTGCAGCTGAAGCTGAGTCCTGAAAATGCAGATCAGATTCATCTCTGGCGTTTGATAAGCTAGCACTAGAAGAAAAACATATTGATTATATTTCTTTTTCCAACCATATTGAAGCTAAAGATACATCTTAAAGTAAAAAAAAAATGTACCCAGTTGTTGCACTTGTCGATTTGCCTTCAGTTGGCACAGGCTTGATAGGCATGCTGCTTGCACTAACAAATGTACTTGGTCCTTCCTGTGGTCAGTTAATTATCACAACTGAGAAGATAATGTAAAATGTGTGCAAGCAAGAGAGAAAAAGAGGGAGAGAAACAGACTATATTTTCTTCAGGGGGCTTAAGAAGTTCCTTTTCAGATTCTGTTGCATCCCATTCAATTTGATATTCCTTAGCTATTTCCTTCATTAGCTTCAGCTTTACCTCACCCGCAGGTCTTCTAACAGATAGCTTCTCAATCAACTTAAAGCAGAGAAATCAGAGTCACGTGAACACTTAAGAACTGGTATGAAAACCAACTTAAAACTTTCAAAATATAAAATAATACAAAACTTGTTTACAGTGACCAGAACAAAGTCTTACTGTGCGATTCACCGAGCAACCAGGACGTAGTTCCATTGCTGCAGATACAAACTCGGTACCATACTTCTTCTCAAATATGTTGCGGATTTGCTGCAGTTCTGGGATTTCAGAACACCTAGGAGCTGCAAAAATCAAGCTTGAAATCCCTTCCTTCAGATCTGCAGGGCATTCCCTGTAATATTTACATGATCAACTTTAGAACGATGAACCCACAAAGTTAATGTAATGTGTAAAAGGAATACAAAAACACACTTCACCTTTGCTTTGCAATGATTGTAAGCCTTGCCACAATCAATTCACAAAAGAGTTCAATGATGTCATTTGCTGCCAGAACGTTTTGTTCTCTTAACACATGTTCTATCTACAAAACCACAAAGTACAATAGTAAATGATCTAATTAACCATATAGTTTATTATCTGATGATGATTCATCAGTTGCATATATTACATTGAACTATCAGTAAATAAGAAATCTGAATATGAAAGTTTCACCATAGCAGGAAAAGAAAATTCAGAATAAATTTAATATAATAAGCATGTTTAAAAGAAAAGCTATGATAATTGAACAATTCATGTAGTTTTCAAAGTTCAACTGCTCATTTCCAACTAATGCTTCATTATAAGAATACTCAACTATATACAAAAAGAAGTTTGGATAGGAAACTCCAACTACGGTCAAGGGATTCTCTTCTCTTCCCAGATGAAGATAGGGTTTATACACCAATAATCAAATAGAATTGCAATCTTGTTTTTTAATAATTCAAGGTGACTAAATTCCCACTATAAAAAAATATTTCCTGATGTGAAGACGTTTTCCCTGATAATGGTAACCAAAACATGAAGTTGTGATTCGACATCCATGCCCCCAGTCTCTGAACAAGATGAAGATTTCAATCTCTTTAGCTTTAATTTTCATTGTAGATTTACATCCCACAAACTCTTTCTTTAAGAACGAGGAGAATGCTCCTTGATAATTAAAGAGAGCAGAGGACATTGGACCGTGTAAAGGCCCTTACATGCTCAAACGGCTAAGCATTTTTCATTGCATAATGGGAGCAAAGGGAATATCTTAAGAAACACATATTCTTGACAGACTTTGCTTACATTATACGTGAGGGCTATTAGATTTTTTTGAATTATCATGCAATTAAAATTTGATACATAATGTGATTCTGTCATTTGAGGCAATCCAACATCTCCAAACTCAATGTCAACAATGTATGTTCTTCTATCACTATCTGAAGCATAAACCTAAAAAAGCTAGTAATTTTTAGATAGCTCGTCTTGGTGTTTTTTGGATTCAGAGCAAAGTGCCTGCTACCACTTCAAAAATTACAGTAGAGGTCCAAGGCATATCAACCCACACATGTAACACTCCTCAAGTTCCATGAATGACCATTTTGCCCTCAACTTACATCGGTCATAATGTAACACTCGTCATGGTAAATCATGTAACCAATCGGCAGTTCAGGTACAAACAGGGAAAAAAAATCACTCATAAAACAAACCCTAATCTATAAAAATAATACAATGTTAAGTGTCCCAGACTCTTAATTGATTAAACTATATACCGATCCTTACAGCTTGTGCACAATGAATTGCTTTCCAACTAATATTATGTTTTAACTTAATATCCTTTTTGAAAACGAAAAAAAGGTTAATACATAAATTAGCCATCGATGTATTTTCAAATTGAGATAGTAAATCTTAAAACCAAATAGGTGTTTTATCAAACTAATCAAAATGACTTAATACATAAATTACCGATGGACCTAGTTTTTGATATTCACAACTCATTATCACGTCTGATGTAGAGCAGCTATAGTTTTCTCATGAAATCAGTGCAAATCACAACCGACCTTAAAAAAAATGTGATCGATAATGAAATTCCATGTTCGGTGCAATTATTGTAACAATCGGTGAAATATTATATCAATCCATATCAAATTACGATTTCATGTACTTTAATGTAAAATTTCACTTACATTCATGTCATAGTGGTTTCTTACACATCTTACAATTATGTCCATACTCATTGCATCTACAACATTTTATTTATTGTATTTCACCTTTTGATGGTATATGATGCTTTTTCGCAAACATGTAGGCAGCACTCACCCCTTTGACAGAAGAACAATAAGACAATTGACTTGTACTGACCATTAAGTATTGTCCAATGTCGACTGAAAAAATTTGGAATATGTCATTTCGTACATTACAATCATGAAGCAATCCCTCACAAAATGCATAAATGTTGTGGTTGTGACAAGTTATGGCTACCACTACATGTAAACAAGGCAAACCCCATCAATGTACCAACAGTTGCATGTGCATGAACCCAACCAAAGATTTACATGAGTCATTTCAAACTCTATGTAAATGTCATATTCCATATTTCCTTATACCGCAATAGACTTGCATCAAGACATGAGAAATTTGATGGTGACTTTCTGGTATTCCTCAGCTTTTTTTTCTTTTTTTTAGTACATCCTCCATCGTGGAAGTGTGTCGATCATAATAACACTGAGCAACACAACAACGAATTATCGGGCATAAGAATTTGTGCATCCTCCATTGATAGTTTTCATCCACACAAACCTTGCATACCAACTTTTTTCTTCATCTTTGTCACAATAAATTCGTAGTTGTCATGCCCTGCATGCTCTCGTAACACTTTAACAAATGTTTATCTATCTTTGAACGTCAAGCCTATGTAAAATGATGTTTTCCATGTTTTGTTGCCCTCCTTTTGACGAATAAAATGAGCAACATAATGTTAATAGTGACACACTGGCCAACTTGGTATGTAGTTGAATGTGGCAATGTTCCTATTGAAACCAAATCATCATAATGATAAACCAGAGGAATTGTATGTTGTGCCATAAATATATTATAAACCTGCACAGTATGACAAACCGACTGGAGCACACTCGATCTACAAAATAAGGTATGTCGAATCTAATCCAAAACTAAATTATTCATCATTTTCAAACCAGTTTGTGCAGTACATGTTTAACTGAACAATAAAATAGTTGAATTGATCGTAAGAACATCTTGTCGATCAATGGTTAACTAGTTGACTCGTTGATTCTTCCATCTTTCTACTAGGTGTTACAATCATTACCGTTCGGTTTTTACCTTCAAACCAATCGATAAAAACTTTAACCAATTGGTTTAGTTTTCATACTATTCGTGTTATTTTCTTACCGTTCGATATTTTATGTGCAGCAATATACAATTCCTATGGTTTGTCATTACAGTGGCTTGTATTCAATAAGAACATCCCACATGCTTAGCATGGTGCCCAGCATGTCACTATTACAAATATATCTCGTGGTATTTCACGTGTTCAAGTCGCAAGTCTTACAATCATTTGGTCTTAAACATAACTTCCATCAATTTAAACTGGTCTACACTTGGAGGAATACAAGGAGTTGTTGACAATGGAGTCATCTAGGGCAAGAAACATTTTTCACAGTGTGCAATTTCTATGAAGCATACAATTCAGAAGACATGCTTGTATATATTGTTAAAAAATAACGTCAAGAACGCAATAAGATTTTCAAACCTCATTGAACCAACCAAACAACCCTTGTCCCATTATGCAGGAGTTTGGCTTAGACAACGAAAATGATGAACACATTGAGAGACCAAGGATAACCTCAATGATCTTGATAACCCTATAGTGGATGATGAATTTCGAGGTGCCAAGCATTTTTATGATAGTGATGGACTCAGCACATCTCCACACAAGATGATAATGAAATTAGGGATCAAAAGCAACTCAATAACAACTTAGGACAACCAAGCATACAATCAAAAGAAGTATACCATAAACCATTTGATGCAATGGATGCCAGTCCTTCAAAAACTACTCCTTGTGACTACAACATGGAGGATGACATTGACAACTATGTACCAATGGACAACAATTCATCAAAGGAGGGTAGCAAAACATGAAGAACATCATTTTACGTAAGCTTAACATTCGAAGACAAACAAACATTTGTTAAAGCGCTACAAGAGCATGCAATGCACAACCACCTACGAATCTATTGTGACAAAGATGAAGAAAAATGTTGTGTCTACAATGTATGTGGATAAAAACTGTCAATGGAGGATGTATGCATCAATTACTAGCGATTTTTTTTCATGGCAAAACATATGTACTCATGCATACATGCTCATTTCCACTCAGTGGCTATGGACACCAAAATGCATAAAGTTCTTATGCTGCTAGTCAGATTCGAGGGCAACTTGCTACTCATCCTAATTATCCCCCAACTAAGATAATGAAAGACTTTGGCAAGCAATTTGGCATCTCATTAAATTATTTCAAGGCATGATATGCAAAAGAATTGGCAATGGATCATGTTTTGGCCAAATAGGAAAAGTATTTTAGGGATATACTTCGATATGTCCTTGAGTTGCAACGTCTTGATCCAGGTGTTGTCCTTTCTTTATATATCAGCCCTGATAATACATTTAACAGGATGTTTTGGGCTTTTGATCTATCAGTGAGCGGTTATAGGAGTACAACGCAAAAGATTATGATGGGACACACCTACGAGAAAAATACCTTCACCATTTGTTAATTGCTACCATGTATAATGGTCCCAAGAGCCTACTCCCAATTGCATTTGCCATGGCAGAATCTGAATGCGCTGAAAGTTGTCAATGGTTCCTAAATGCATGTAATTGCTAATAGGATTGCTGGTTGTGAGGCTACTTTTGGTCTAATTTCCAATTAGCCCAAAGGTTTATTGTGGGTCATGCCCAAAGATTTTCCAAATTTCAAACATGCATACTATGTCCAACATTCGGAACACAATCTTTACAACGAGTTCAAGGACAACATTGCTCAAAAATTGCTTTGGGTCTTGGCTAGATCATACACACGACTAAAGTTTGAAAACATCTTGCGAAAAATGTGAGAACAATGTGGTCAAGATATAGTTAAGTGGATGATGGCCTCTAGAGCTAGAGCATTAGGCACGTTTGATATTCCAGGTTCATAGATATGATGTACTAATGTCTAACTTGGCCAAAAGTTATAAGAATATGTTGAAAGCCACAAGGGCTCTTCCTAGGGTGAAGATGATTGAAACAATTCATTGTCGTGTTGAAACAATATCATTATTCCTGACTCACCCATACAATGGAGGGTATACTTAAAACAAAAAAATAAATAAATAAATAATTGAAGACCACCCGAAAGCATTCATCAAATGGTCTCGACAAAAGTCTATTATGGAATATGAAAATATGGAACATGGTATTGACACAGAGTTTTGAACAATCCATGTAAATTTGTGGTTAGGTCCATGCATGCACATACAATTATTGGTATATTGACGGTCTACCTTGTTCACATGCAATGGCAGTCATTACTTATCACAACCACAACCTTTTTGTATTTTCTAAGTTTTTTCAGCCAACATTGTATAGGACTCAATGCCCAATAGACATCAATTGTCTTATTATTCTTCCTCCAAAGGGGTGAGTATAGCCAAGACATCCATGGAAGGATCATATACCCTCCAAAGTTAAAATACGACAAATAAAATATGGTAAATGCAATGGTATAGACATAATCATAGGACAGATAAGAAACCACTAACCACTGTGACATGCGTATAAGTGAAATTTTATATTAAACTACATGAAATCATAATTTGATATGAATTGATAAAAATTTATTGGTCGCATTATTTTCACACCAGTCATGATTAATATAGCTACTTTAAACCAATTTCATGAGAAAATTGTAGTTGCTCTTTACCAAGCGAGATAACAGGTAGAATAGCAAAAACTAAATCGGTCAGTAATTTTTATGTATTAAGTCATTACAATCGATTTGGTAATACACCAATTTGATTTTAAGACGTACCATCTTGATTTGAAAATACATCAATCGATAATTTACACATCAACCTTTTGTTATTTAGTTTCAAAAAAGATGTTCATGAAGTTAAAATATTAATCCTTTAATATGAAAATAAGAATATTTGTTGGAAAGCAGCTCCTTGTGCACTGAAAAAATTAAAAAAAAGGTAAAAAATTGTGATTTGATAGTTGCTTTGAAAAGTGTGACAAGGTATGGAGTGTTATGACAAAATATGGGATGGTATGGGGTGGTATGACAAGGTATGGAGTGGTGTGTCAAGGCATGTGTGCAAGTTGGCTAATGATGCTTATAAATATCACCCTTCTCTTCCCTTCAAACTGTCTCATCTCATTCTTCTCCTCTTCATCTTCTTCTTAGTTCTCTTGTAGTTCGAGAGAGAGAGAGAGAGAGAGAGAGAGAGAGAGAGAGAGAGAGAGAGGGAGTCTCTTTGTTCTCTCCTTGAGTATAGAAAGAGGGTTGTAATTTGTTTTTCGTAATGATTCTTTCCTTGTTCTCTCCTTTCATTACCTACAAGTTGTATCACAGCCAATATCTTGAAAGTCCTAGTATGCTCTGGGGTTGTAGCTTTGTCTGATCTTCCACACCAGAAAAGCTTTCTTAAGGTTTCTTTTCGATCTAGGTGCCGATCACTTAAATTAGTGGGAGCTGACGCGTTATATGGAAACAAAGATCAACATAGAGAAGTTTGATGGAACTAATTTCTCATTATGGAAGCTCAAGATTAAAGCGCTTCTACATAAGGAAGATTGCTTAGAAGCAATTGAAGGTAGACAGACCAGCAGAGATCATAGATAATAAATAGTAGAAGAAGATAGATGTTAATGCAACGTCAAATTTGCATTTAACATTGGCAAATAATATCTTGTCAAGTACAGAAGAGAAAAAGACAACCAAAGAAATTTGAGACACAATCATCAATTTATAAAAAAACCAAGTCAATACAAAAGAAGATTTTTCTAAAAAGAAGATTATACACTCTTCGAATGGCAGAATCTACAACAATTACTGACCATACCAACACCCTATATACTCTATTTTCTCAATTCCAGTACGTTGGATCACAAAATAGAGGAGCTTGAACGTGAAAGTTTGCCTGACTCGTATGATCAACTTGTCATGAACCTCACCAACAATGTTACTGCTCTAGTTTTTCACTCAGTAGCTGCTGCGATTCTTGAAGAAGAAAGTAGGCACAAGAACAAGGAAGATAGATTAGTAACATCAAAGCAAGGTGAGGCTTTGTCTGTGACAAGAGGAAGATCAACAGATTGTTCTTTCAGTAGGAGTCAAATCAAAATAGATCAAAGTCAAAAGTAAGTAAGAACGTCAAGTGCAAAAATTGTGGCAAAAGGAGGCACGTCAAAAGGGAGTGTTGACTAAATAATCTTCCTTGTGTAGAAGCACTTTCATCTTGAGCTTTCATAATGAGAAGTTGGTTCTATCAAACTTCTCTATCTTGATTTTTGTTACCATATTGAGTACTACATCAACTCCCACTAATTTATGTGATCGACACCTGGATCGACAAGAAACCTCAAGAAAGCCTTTCTGGTGTGGAAGATTAGACAAAGCTATAACCCCAGAGCAAACTAGAACTTTCAAGAGATTGGCTCTGATACAACTTGTAGAAAATGAAAGGTGCATGCAATATTACACAACTAAAGAACAAATGAGAAAACTAAAAAATAAAGGAGACACACAGAGTTAACATGATAAAACCCTCAATGTGAAGGAAACATTCACTGGGCAAGATGCAAAAGAATTACTGTGAAGAATAAATTACAACCCTCTTTCTATACTCAAGAAGAGAACGAGGAGACTCTCTCTCTCTCTCTCTCTCTCTCTCTCTCTCTCTCTCTCTCTCTCTCTCTCTCTCTAGCTGCCGTTCTTGTCGCTAGTTTAGCGGTTCTTCTTCATATCTCTGTGTTTCTGAAGTTGGG
>JAJIYU010011848.1:0-14980 GCA_030144865.1 Tinospora cordifolia
TATTTTTGACCTAAGTATTTATTTAAAAGAATAAATAAATACAAAAATACAAATTAACTAGGTAATTATATATAACAATACCATTAAAAAATTAGTAAAATTAAAAAAATATCTAAAAATATCTAAAAATATCTAAAAATAGTTTCTTTCTATTTCCACATTGGACTAGATTAGAATCACGTAATCTAAAAGACTTAGTTAACTTTGTTGGATATATGTGATCACAAAACTCCAAGTTAGAAAACTGTTGAAGAGGAAAAAAGACTTCATGAACCTTGCATATTCTCATACTTTTCTTGATGACAAAATGAAAACTATATATATTCTTTAATTCCTGGATACATTCATAAAACCTATTTAATTAAATTGTGAGCCTATTGATTAACTATATATTTACGCTAAAAAGATATCCACCGTACAGTTTTCAAATGAATGTTTACTATACACAGGTTAGCATCTAAAAAAAAACTTAATATGGATAGAGATAATTCAAAACATATATTTAGTAATATGTTTAGTTACATCTTACAGAAAGATGAAATGGACAGCAAATTAAGCTTAGGTATCTTATTTTTGTGATAACTAAGGAGGTTGTAATGTATCTGTAGAGTTATTTGCAATAGAAAATTTAGCAATAAAGATTGTCGGAGTGCAATCTACTTAATAAGAAATACCTTTCCCAAAACCCTAGTACTTGAAAGCTATTGGCGAGAGAGAGAGAGAGAGAGAGAGATCAGGTTTCTGGTTTAGTGTCTCAATGTTCATTGGAAAATGACAGCACAGGCAGAGGCTATTCTGCTTCGTCAAATAAACATCCTAAATCATGGAACTTGATGAGAACGGAAAAATAGTGATAGGACTAGTACGTTTTCTCTTATAAAGCTTAAGATCATCATCAGCCATAATAGAATGACAACTATAAAATGTCTCAACGGTTAATTAGCATTAACCTAATATTGCAGATTATAAGAAATTAATGGAGCTTTGCTATATATATATATGAAGTGAATTTGATTCCTATGTATTAGCCAGGTTTAAAAAATAGGCCTATATATCTAGGGTTGGCAAGCGTCTAAGAAGATAAGACCTAAACGAAATATACGGAAAAATCCAAAGGCAATACCGCATAAATAATATTAGCATTGTCATCATTATTAATTGGAATCTATTATTGGATTGAACTGTTTAAACGTATAGGTCATCAATTTGATGAACCAGGCTACATGGCTAGGGCAATAGTGTATTTATTCTTCCTAGCTAGTAAGAAAAGTTTCACATACTTGATTGGTGTTGTCGCAATCTTCAAAGCATCAATTGGTTACATTCATTCAGATGTTCATCATACAAGCAATTATTTTTCAAACAAATAAACATAATTAATTCATTCAAAATTAATTTAAAAATAAGACTTACATAGATGATCTTAAAATCTTAATGTACTACCCACAATATTCAAAATAACTTTTTACTTGAACACGTTGAAATCATGAGATGATATATATCATACGAGACAATCTAATAATTCATTAGTTGATGATATACATACACTTAATCAGTATAATAAAAATTGATGTTGCTTTAGCATTTTCCTAGGGAAAATCTACATTTGAATTATATCAAATTTGACAAAATGTAACTGTCCACCTTTTCACCTTTCATTAGGTTAGGAGCCTAAACTTACTAATTAAGCTAGAAGGCTAAAAAGCCCCATTCTCCGCTAGAATCATCAACATATATATATATATATATCTATTCTAGTCTTCATATATAGAGAATGTGTGTGTGTGTTAGTATTTATATTAAATATGATTTATATATTATAATTTGATACATGTTTCTGCATTTATTTAATTCATGTATTCGCATAATTTATATATATATATATATATATATATATATATATATATATATATATATATATATATATATATGCACTAATATTTGTTATTATTTATGTATGAATTTAGTTAATAGAATTCATATATGTCATAAATGTTTAATACTCATTTGAGTACTATATAAACTCATGTAAACATAATATTTGAAATCAAGTTAAAAGAATAAATATTCTAAGTTTTTTCATCTTTTTTCTCTTCTTCTTTAAATACTTTTTGTTCTCCCAACAATGTATATGCCAGGAAGAATCACAGAGAATGTGTGTGTGTGTGAGAGGGACAACGCATAGAGATGTTGCTTTAACTACACCTCTATATGACCATCCAGTTGTGGTCACAGTAGTAACAACAACAACAACAACAACAACAACAACAACAACAACAACAACAATAATACTAATAAAGAACCAAAAAAGAAAATTAATCATACCCCGTGGACTAATATGCTAACTCTCCTAAACTTCAGCAACAAAGATTTTAAATTGAGAGGGGCACCATGTATATAATCAACCTGTAAGTTGGTGCAAAGGAAGCCCTCTAAACCGTACATTAATCTAAAGTAGAAAATGCAATATATGTAAGATGACTAAACCTAAAGTTTATCGGACTATGGTGTAGCCGATGATCTATGGATCAGAAGGAAGAGTACTATTTAATTCCACTATCCCCACTACGGTATTATTCTCTAAAAAAAGCTGAAAATGTTAGAAGTGTTTGGATAGAAAACAGAGACAAAAATCACCAAACACACCTGAGCTACACATCCGGACAATCTGGTAATAAGAACACAAAGGAAAACGATAATAATAGAAAGCTATAAACCAATAAACATCAAGGGTCCACGGGCCACCTATAAATATCACATATGATTCGATTAGATCAAAAGATGGCAGTAGTAATTATATATATAAATGAATGAAAACATTTAACATGCTGCTGCTACAGAAATTGCACGGAATGTCTGAACTTTAGAGAAAATTATTCTGACATGGAAAAAAAAAAAAAAAAACAAAGGCTCGAGCTCGTGGGTCAATAACATTAATTATTAAATAGCACTTCATGTACATTATATTGAAAATTTAAATATAAAGAAAATGCACAAATAGAAATGCTAATGTTCTTTTTTTTTTTTTTATTGAAGAAAGAACAAAATATATACTTTTATACAAATGGAAGTACATTTATGCACATAAAACTAAGGCTTCGTTGATAATAAAAATCATGAGTACTGCACAATCTAACTCATAAGATTAATTTAAAACTATGCCAAAAATAAAATAAAATAAAAAATGGCTATGCAAATTCAAACACCCAAACAAAGTGCTCTACCATCCATCAGCTATATATGACCCTTCTTTAATTTATCTTTTAATAGTATGAAAGATGAATCTTAGGATGACCCTATAATGATAATAATAAAAATAATTGTAGTTGTTGTCCTTTTTATTCATTTGTCTCTGTTATTTTCAATTAGTTTTTTTTTTCTTGGGGCCTAGCGGTGATAGACATATAAGATAATAAAATGGAGCATATGGTGTCCTACTTGGAGGCAAATAAAGAGACTATTTTATGGATATATTCCTTTCAAACCATACGTCAATAATAATACTGATGAGTGTAGACAAGACTAGACGGTACAGTGGGCAGGTGTTTTTATGACACTCCCCATTCCCTTCGGTATCCCCTCTTCTCAACTTCCATTGGATACAAGCAAGCTAAGAGAGGAAGGAAAGAACGGTACATGAGGACAGAAGAGGCAATTCAGCTTTTCTCTTTCTATTATCTAAAGACTGTTACTTCTTTTGCTATACCCCACGTACTAAAATATTTTCTTTTAGAAGCCATGACCATCAGACGACAAAAATTAATGAACAGCAATCCCTCACCAGATTTTAATTATTTTCATTACATTTATTGATAAAGAAAAAGCTTTGTTTCTTCTAGCTAGCTATCTATATATAGTTCAGTTTCCTGTATTTTCTTCTGCAGTTTTTTGAATGACCCCACATATAAGAGTCCATTAATGTTCCAATTATTATGAATGGGATTGCCATAGATAGAATTAGTATTTTAATTTCAGAAGATCAGGGGGCTAGAATTTCGAATTGTGAATGATAATGATATAATCTTTATTATTAATTAAGGAATAAAATATAGAAACTGGATGATCTTTCTTTATTGTTTTAGTTGGGAGGAGGTGGGTAGAGGTCACTGAGAGCAGTTTTCAGATGAACAGTGACGTAGGTTAAAAAAAAGGGTGTTAAAACAGTGGCAGTATTCCAAGTTCCAAGAGAGCTCATGAATCGCCCTAGTTTCGACTATCAATAACTTGTCTACTTTAATTTTTTTTTTTTTTTTCTATACTTGTCTACTCTAATTTATTAGTAATGTTAAATTACTATACATATATCATGCTATTTGAGTTCCAATATTGCATGTAAATTATTTGGATTAACCTATCAGAGGAATCAGAAGACCAAGATGATCGATAAATTGAACACGAGGAAAACGATGATGATCAATCATGTTGATAACGGCCAGCGATAGCTTTAACGATGGAAACTGGGAAGCGGGTCTAAATTAAAAAGATATAAATAGGGTTTCGTTTGCTAGTGATTGGTGGCATATATGTTTGTATAATCCAAATTGAAAAGAAACTGGGAGACAATGGTTGGCCGCTGGTTGTTTTCACTATGAGGTGGCGGTTAATGAAAAATGAGAATAAAATAATAATGAAAGATCTGGAACTTAATTTAAATTATCTTTGGATCCTACCGTCCGTTGATTTCATAGAAAATTTCATCTTAGTGTTAATAATTATCTTCATCTTCCTCTTCATAGTGAAAACAAAACTTTAGATGAAACGACGGTTACTAACTTCCTCACCTCCAAAAATTCCAAAATGAGATAAATTCCAAATGAACTTACAGTGTTGAGCACCTGAAACGCGATCAAAATTGGAAGGAAGTAGTGGATCATGGCGCATGTGTGCCATCAAACCCTCAAAAACTCCCCCAGTAGCCTGGTTGAGACAGGCCAGTACGCGTAGTAGTACTAGTACTTAGCAGTGGTTCTAGCAGTGAAGGTGTTGTTTCTTGTAAGCTTGGTCCATTTCCCTTCACCTTATCAGCAATGTGCTCTCCTAGCAGAGAGAGAGCTCAACATGAACTGACGAACCCTAAAATAAAACATCCGCAATCACCTTTTGAGTAGTTTCAGAGAATCAAAAAACTCATTAGTGACGAAGGCTTGCCATATAGCTAGCTTAAGTATTTTCTTGTTGTCCTATATTTTGTAGTCACCTTGTCGAGAATTAATCGTAGCTGGAAAATGGGGGTTGTAAATTAGTTTGTTCTGATGGACTAGTGCACCCTAATTTGGATTTTGCTTATGAAATCGAAAAACCTATACTGCTGCTTGATCCGAGAAGGAGACGGGAAGGGAATTAATAATAATTTGAAGAATCAAGAATTGAATGTGCAAATAATTGGAAATTGATCAGGGCAGTATAAGAGGATTTTCTACTATTTGATTGATCTCCATTTTCAACTAATGAGAGTATATAATCCTTCACAGGTAGCCCAAATCACAGAAAAGAAACCGCCATATGATCTATAAAACTAAAAATTAACAATTTAAGAAAAGAGAAAAAGAGAGGAAATTAATAGTCATGAAGCTAGACTGAAGTAGTAGTTGCAGTTGTTGGAGCAACAACAGCAGCAGAAGCAGCAGCCGCTGTTGATGGCATCACTGCTGCAACAGCAACACTCCCGCTAGCATCAGATGACGAACCTCCCACTTCTCCACCGACACCACCACCACCATCATCAACAGCTACCGATGCCACCATCGCTGTTGTAGTAGTAGCAGTACCAGTACTATTAGCTGCAGAACTAGGCCTCTTTCTCTTCTTCTTCTCATAAGGTATCCCTCTAGCTCTTGCTTGCCCCTCTCTCACCTCTCTCAGATAAATCCTGACCGCTCTCGCACCAAACGGATTCGACTCCGGCCGTCCACCATTCTCCTCATACGCCGCTCTCAGCCGTCCGATCAACGCATCTAGACTACCCCAAGCTTGCTTTAACGGGCATGCACAAGGCGCCGGTGGGTTCGGATGCCCGAAATAGGCGCACCCAGATTGGTGCACCTTAGTCTTCCCAAACTGATCCAAGTACTTCAAAAACTCTATTACATGTGCGCCGCTACACCGGGCTAGTGATAAAGGGGGTTTATGGTTCTTCAGGTACTGCAAGAACGTGTTCCAGTCTCGTCGCTTTTGTGACTCGTATCGGCTAGGTGGAGCAGTCGTCGAAGATCCCTCCGTGTTGGTGGTGGTAGTTCCGATGCCGCCGGCGGACGCTGCTGAGGGCTCGCTGGGTTTAGATTCAGATGTGCCTCCTGGTGCAGAGTCCATGTTGCTGTTCCCTAGGTTTTGGCTTTGGATATAGCTAAGTAGGTTTACTTATTGATGGTGATTAATAGATGTTTTGAGGTTTGATTAAGCAAAATTTGAATGAAAGAATCCTGGAAGTGAGAGTTAATCTCTTCTACCACTACTTCTAGCCTGAAAAATATAATATAAACCTATATCTACCTATATCGACACGGTATCTAGGGATCTTTCATTGGAGAGGAAATGATGAGGAGATGATATGATAGTGGAGGATTTTTCACTTTAAAATTAATTAGGTGGGCGTTCTTAAAGGAGCTAGGTCGACAATTTAGGAAAGAAGAAGAAGAAGAAGAAGAAGAAGAAGAAGAAGAAGCGAACGATTCGCAGGGGTTGGTGGTTAGAGAGAAGAGAGAGAAAGTAAAGAGAGAGAGAGAGAGAGAGAGAGAGAGGGATAGAAGAGAAGTATGAAGAAGAAGAAGAAGGAGAAGAAGGAAGAAAGTGGGGAAGATGGGACGTGAACAGGCAAGTATGGATGAATGAGAGTGAGTTAATGCTTGTATTCACGTGGTGGCCCCTCTCCACGCAACCCTCTTTCTCTTTCTCTTTCTCGTCTTAGACTTTCTTCCGCTCCTTTAACTATTTTAATGTACTCATTCCTTAGCACCGTTGGTTTTACAAAGGTGGTGAAAAAAACTACAGTTGGTTACTGCGATAATTTTCATAATTTTCCACTTTTTCAATGTAAGTAACAAATAGAATAAATTGAATACTTGTTAAAATGTATTTTAACTCCACTGCCAATAAAATAAATAAATAAATATATTATAAAACAAGAAGAAATATGAATTTTTGATAGACTCTTAAAAGATCTTTAATGACCATTTTTCTATTTTTTAAAATTTGAATTATAATAATTGATTGTTCATACTTATAAAGAATTCAAATAAAACTTTCAATTCTTAAAAAAATTTTATTCTTTATCAAACATTGTAAATGTTTGGCCAAAGAAAAAGAACAAAATTGACACTTGATTTATCGCAAGACTCATCTTCTAAAACTTAATTGAGGTTGGCACACAAAATGACAAATCTTTTAGAAAGGAAAAAAATTCTATAAATAAGAGAAATTTAGTTTTAAATTTAATCCAAACAATGTACTGGAGAAGTTAGTTCGTTCTATTGGGATGAGAGGATGATCCAAATAAAAAAAAAGAATGAGATGAAGGTTGCTTAGATATATACGTAATAACTAACGTAAAAATATTAATGGATCAGTTATGATATGGAGAATTTACTTGATATGATGAAGTGAAATGTTGTAACAAATCAATTTAAGTCTTAATAAAATAGACAGGCTATAGTTAATATTAGAGAAAACCACTGAATCATTTTTCTCATAACCAACTGTCTTAGAAGTTGTCAGGAATATTCCGTTGTTATAATTTTAGGATCAAGAACTTATTCAGTTATCTATTTTGCTCTGAGATTGAGACATCTGTATAGCTAATCAATGGTTGTTATCATCTCTCTGTATCTATAAATTAGCAGCTATTGTTCTCACGTAAGCAGGTAGCATAATAATACAATATATACTCTGTTTCTTCTCTATTCTATTGTCCATAATATAAACGTTCTATTATGAATTTTTTATTTGCTATACAAAATATAAACATTATGTTCTTCTTCTTTCTATTCTAACTTCCTATATGGTATCAGAACCCTCATCTGGCAAACACCATGTTAAGTAGTTTTACAAATTCTACTTCAATTAATTATCAAATGGCAAATATATCAAATGTTGTTGTATCTCCCTTTGGAAACTCGCTAAGCCAAAGCATGACAATCAAGCTGGATTGAGAAAATTTTCTTCTATGGAAATCAATAGTTCTTTCGGTGATTAGAGGTTGCAAACTGGATGACTTTCTTCTTGGCACCAAACCTTGTGCATCTCTAACTATAGAAGGATCCAACACTGTTAATCTAGGTTTTGAAGAATGGATTTGTAACGATCAACTGCTTCTTGGTTGGCTATTGAACTTTCTAATAGAATTGATTCTTGCTTAAATCATTGGACAACATCTCACAATCAACATGGAAAGCGATTAATAATCTCTGTGCAGCTCACAACCGTGCATGTATACAAATATGTTGTACAAGCATTCAAACAACAAAGAAAGACTCACTCACCATTCACTCAACATGCTTTAATATCTGAATAAGATGAAGAAACTTTTAGATAGTCTCTTAGCCACAAGAAGTCCATTATCAATCAACGATCTGAACTCCTGCACTTTGACTAGACTAGATGTGGAGTTTTTATCCATCACAACAATCTTACAAGAAAAAGATGATCTCACATGGCTAGAAATGCAGGTTTCATTGTTGAGTTTTGATACAAAACTACAACAACTACAAATTGTCACAAGCATGAACAATCTCAACTTCTCTGCCTCTCGTTTTGTCAATGTTGCTTTCAAATCTGGTACAACAAACAATAAAGGTCATAATCAAATCAACAACAACGTCCAAGCCAATATTGGTGTAAACAAATTTGGTTGTTCTTCTAACCAAAACTACCATTGCATTGTAGGAAGGGGCATGAGAGGCAAAGGAGGCAAAAACAGTAATAAACCAACCTCCACATCTACAACAAATATGGTGATTACAGAAGAGACAACAACTATGACAGCAACAGCAAAAGGACAACACCAGCCATCTCCTAACGCATTTATCGCCTCTCCTAAAACAGTCTTGGATTTAGCATGATATGCCAATAGTGGTGCTTCTAACAAATTCCACTCAACTGTGCAATTGTTTTGAGTACTTAGGTAACCATAAAATTGTGGTAGGCATGGTAACTCCATCCCAATATCTCATATAGGCACTCGTAAAACCAATTCCTTACCAAACTCTCTCTCTTTTCCTAACATTGTATGTTCTCCTCTCATTTCCAAGAATCTAATTTCTATCTCTCAAATAACAAATGACAATAATGTACTTTTGGAATTTCACTCTACTTGCTGTTTGGTGAAGGATGCTCAAATGAAGGTTGTTCTTCTTAAAGGGATGCTTAGGGTGGACTATATCAACTCTCATCAAATCTTGCCTCATCCAACCACATTCCTAGTTGGCTTCACTCACTGATGTGTTTTTCTAAACCTTCAATACCTGTTTATGATCTTCGACATATGAGATTGGGTCATCCATCTCACTTTGTTTTGAGTAGAATACTTCATAATTGTAATAAGTTCAGAAAATAAATTTGTTGTTTGTGCATCTTGTCAATATGGGAAAGCTCATGCTCTTCCATTTCAACATTCTACCTCTAGAGCTTCTAAATTACTTGAATTAGTTCACATGGATCTATGGGGACCTGCACCTATTACATCAAGACATGGTCATTCCTATTATGTGCACTTTGTCGATGTTTTTTCAAGGTTTACATGGATTTATCCCCTTAAAACCAAATTTGAGGCTCTCTCAACCTTCTCACTTTCAAAACACTGGTTGAAAACACTTAGTTAACAAAATCAAGAGTATTTAATCAAATTGGGAAGGTGAGTATATATCGGCCCTTCAAAACAGGCCTATCTTAGCTTGGCATCAATTTTTAGCATCCCTGCCCATATACCCATGAACAACATGGCATGCTAAAAGAAAACATTGCCATACTGTCGAAATGTGTCTTACACTACTTGCACATGCCCAACTTCTATTATCTTTCTGGTGGGAAGCTTGCCATACAACAACGTTTCTCAAAAATATATTACCATCTTCTATTCTTAATAACAAATCACCCTATCAATTAGTCTATAACAAGATTCCAAACCTATCAATTATGCACACTTTCGGGTGTGCCTGTTATCCCTGTTCGAGACCATCCAATTAGCACAAACGCTCTTATTGTTCCCCAAAATGCATATTCATTTAATATAGTTCATCTCATCATGGATATCTATGCCTAAATCCATCTGGTAAGATCTTCATATCCCATCATGTTATCTTTGATGAAATAGATTTTCCATATCAATCTCTCTTCTCATTTTCCTCACATCCTTCACCTGCTCCTTCTATCTTTCCCATTAGTTTGTCTTCCCTTTCCTTCAGCATCAGCCCCACCTACTTTCTCTTCTTCCCTTGAACAAACAAACATATCCCCTCAATTATCAATGTCTATAGCCTCAACTTCCACCCTTCCCATAACAGATTCCTTCCCTCTCATTTCTTCTGCTCCTAGCATTGAACAACCTCCCTCTTCACATAGGCTTATTACCATTCTTACTTATCATATGGTTACAAGATCTTAGCATGGTATGTTCAAGCCAAAAACATTCTCAGTTGTCACCACTAGCATTGTTGTTACAGAAGATGACAAAATGACTAAAACAGAACCTAAAATGGTTGCAGAAGCATTACAGTCTTCATCTTGGACCAAAGCTATGAACATTGAACATGATGCACTAGTACAATTGCACATAGCCGATGGTACCTTCACATCCTTCTCAAAATTTGGTCGGCAACAAATTGGTTGTCAAGATAAAATGAAACTCTGATGGATCAATACATCGTCATAAAGCTTAGTTGGTTGCCAAAGCTTTTCATCAGCAACTAGGGATTGACTTCTATGACACTTACAGTCTTGTAGTTAAGCCATTTACTATTTGGATCATCTTAACTCTTGCTATTTCATATAAATAGTCCATTCGACAGCTTGACGTTAGCTTTCCTTCATGGAACTCTTTACGAATATGTTTACATGCCTCAACTTAAAGGATTCATCGACAACTCATGACTTAATCATGTGTGCCACCTTCACAAAGCAATCTATGGTCTCCAATAGACCCCAAGAGCCAGGTTCAACAGATTGAAGAAGATGTTATCGTCTCAAAATTTTTAGAATTTGCATGCTGATACTTCTTTGTTTGTAAAGAAATTGGGCCCAGTTGTTCTCTATGTTATGGTGTAAGTTCATGATATACTGATCACATGCAATTCTAACAAGCTTATTCAGGATCTCATTTAGCAACTACACAAGGAATTCTCTTTGAAAAACTTAGGTGAATTGCATTTTTTCCTTGGAATTGAAGTATTTCAAGATACTACAACCATCTATTTATCCCAATTAGCATATGTTTAGAAACTATTAAAGGAGGTCCGCATGATTGACTGCAAACCAATCTCTACCCCCATTGTTGTTGGCAAACATCTCAATTCCACCTCCAGTTCACCTTTCCACAATGGTACTCTATGCAGAAGTTTCATAGGTGGCTTGTTATACCTCACCAACACTAGACTGGATATGTCATTTTTGGTTAATAGACTAAGCCAATTTTAACAACATCCCACAGTTGATCATTGGCAAACTCCAAAACGCGTCCTATGTTACATTAAAAGAACATCACATGTCGGTATCCACATCAAACCTGGTAGTCGGCTAACTCTCACTTCCTTTTTTAGATACTGATTGGGCTTCTTTACCTGAAGATTGCAACTCGATAGTTGGTTATTGTGTTTTTTTGGGTGATTCTCTTATCTCTTGGCAATCAAAGAAGCAACATGTTGTTGTTCGCTCCAGCACAAAATCTAAATACTGTTCGCTTGCCAACACTGCTGCTGAGGTTTCTTGGATTTAATCTCTAACACCCCAGTTTTCAATCTTTCGTTTCTATTACATTGGGGTCATGCATGGAGAAGCGCGCCCATTCTACATTAAATATTTATACACGTGTCATTTGCCGATAACAGGGGCGTTACTTTTCCCACATTTTAAATCACATTAAACACATTTTAGACACATCAAAACTGACATAAATGATTAATCAACCCTTTGAACACATTAAGGGGTAACACATGGAAATTATGCAGAGATCATGAACTAATTAAATCATTAACTTCAACATTTGAAGTTTACTAAGACATGGAACAAAGTTTCCAGCTGAAATCTCTAAACATGTCATATGTGGCCGAAGTCAAAACTATAAAAATAATTAATAATATAAGATTATTCTGGAGGGCCATACATCCAATTTAAACCAACTACTTAAACAAATAAAACTCTTATAACAACTACACAATGAGGTTTGCAGCTACTGCAACACTTGGTGGCACTATCAACTCGAATCACCTCAAAGATCACTTGAAATGGAAAGGTGGGGTGAGCTTGAGAGCCCAGTAGATCTTAACAATGCATCCATAGTATTATTCAAGTAACAATATCAAACCTGCAAACACTTGACATACACTAGGCGTGTCAAACATTCAATTGTTTAGCGGTTGTAAAATTTGATGAAAGGCTTTACCTCAGTGTTCTCTTATCATCGTCATGTCAAGAAAATGAGAAAATGCACTATATGCTAGATTCTTAAGGGCTAATGAGGCACACCCATTACCCAACCCTGGAACTAGGGTCACACCCATCGCTCCATCACCAGAGAACTAGAGTCACATTCATCATTTTATCATGGGAAATTAGGGGCTAACCCATCATTTCATCTGCGAGAACACCCACAGTGATCCCTGTGGACCACTGTGGGTCACATCTGAGGGCCTTGATGGTCTTTGCTAATTTTCTGGCCTCTTATTTTTGTTCCTTAACTTATGATCAAAGTTTAAGTCTTGCTCAAAGGTCAATGCCCTTTCTACGACTTCTCTGTACGTCTTTGGGCCTAAAATCCTTATTATCTTTTGGATCTCAATCTTGAGACCTTGAGTGAAGCGGTTGACCTTCATCTTTTCCTCCCTAATCAGCTCAGGTGAAAACTTGGTCAATTCAGTAAATTTGGGCCCATACTTGGCCACCGTCATAAGGTCCTCTTGCATCTTCGTCGGTGTTGTTTCGAGAAAGAATTTCTTGTAGCATATCTCCTTGAACTCTTCATAGTTCATCCCTCTGATGTTGGTATTTAGGTCAGCCTTCAACATCTGCCACCAGCTTCTAGCTGGTCCCCTTGAATTGATGGGTAGGCAGCACCACTCTACTAAGACCTATTACTTTTAATACGTTTAGGTGTTCTTCCAATTCCTCGTACCAAGGGTCAACTGTTAAGTCTTCAGCAACACCATCAAATAGTGATGGTTGGAGTTTCTTTAACTCTAGCAACATTATTCTATGCTTGCTGTCTTCCAGATCCTCTTGTATCCCCTGACAAGCTGGGACCTCCAGTATTAATACTGGCATTGGCTGTTGTACTAGAATAGGTTCCTGTACTTGTGGTTGCAGTGCCACTTGAGGAATCATTTGAGGTAGTGCCCTTATGATCTATTCCATGACCCTTCTTGTGACCTTTATCAGTATATTCTCCATCTGGGTCTCAACCACTTTATTCGATACTTCTTGCCTTCGAGAGCTTATCTCATCAGATGTGGTAGCTTGAGTGGCGTATCTTCTAGGTCCAGCCATTATCTATAATTCAAGCCAATTTAGTAGTTATTCTCGCAGTTTTCGTTTCGTTCGTACTATCATGACTCTAGAATAAGATTTCTAAATTCTCGATCTGTTCAGGTGGTCTAATAGTTTATTCTTCTAAGTTCATTTGCTCTTGGTTGCAGGATTTAGTGTCATACATGTTCAAGAAATAAGTAACTCATGCATTCAATCATTCAATCACGCTAGCATAGCAGAATTCTAGGCTTCTGTCTATGCCTCTGAGTTCGAGTGTCTCATACCACCCTTGCCCATCGACATAAACTTCCACTTAGAAGTTTTACTACACCCGATCAATTTAACAAATGTCTCAATTTCTAAGGCTTCCTAAGCTCCACTATACTTGACTGTCCCATACCAGCCAAATATAGGAAAACAAGTTTGTCCAAAGCCACCGATCATTCACCAGACATGGTCTGTCATTCTCCAAGTCTAGGATTCCTCCATACCCTTAAATCCCTACGCGTCCTATACCAAATAGAAACCAGAGATACATGATCTTCCCAATCTCGTGTCCTGACCACACAAATGTTTTATTTCCATACGTTTTCAGTCTCTAGCTTATATCCTAATGTTTTATTCATGATCTACTATACCATCCTTGGTAACGCCTAAATCTCTACCTAAGGTCTCTTTCCTAGACCTAGAGTTTCAAATCCTAGTTGAAAGGTTTTTCCAACAACCTTTATTTATTCTCGATATCACCTTTGAATGGTTGTTCCCTTGTGTCTTTGCATCGATGGGTTTCAACCTTTTAGACAATTAGGACAAAAATATTCTTTGTGGCCAATTATCTCCCTAAATGTGCATGAAGGAAAAATTTATGTTCCATTCTATTATTGTTTAAAGACCAAACAATTTCAAGCAGTAGTTAGACATTTTCTGTGACGACCCACATTTTTAACATCGGAACGACGGGTCCGACATACATGTACTCAATGTATTTTCTAAAATTATAATGAGAAAATATAAGATTTTTCCCTATTTTTCTCAATTTTAGATGACTTATTAAAGAAAATAGAAATAATTCGAGAAAATACAATTTTAAGGAGAAAACACATGAAAATATTGGAAAAATGTGTTTTCTTGAGGAAAATAATTTATAGGATGGATTTATGAATTTTTGGAGTAATTATCAGATTTTTAGGATGATAAATGGAATTTTTGGATGAAAAATATGATTTTTGGAGAAAATAATTGGATAAATGTTGTAATTGGGTATAATGTTGATATTTTGATAGAAAATGATGAATTAAACAATTTATAATTG
>JAJIYU010011849.1:0-15121 GCA_030144865.1 Tinospora cordifolia
G
The DNA here is from genome assembly GCA_030144865.1 of Tinospora cordifolia. Lineage (NCBI taxonomy): Eukaryota > Viridiplantae > Streptophyta > Magnoliopsida > Ranunculales > Menispermaceae > Tinospora > Tinospora cordifolia. The sequence continues at coordinate 2 of JAJIYU010011849.1, forward strand.
AAATTGTTTGAATCGCCTAATGTACAAAAGTTTTTGACATGCTTGGTTTGTTTGAATTGAAATAATGATTTAAATGTTAGAAAGATCCACTGGGCTGTGTGCTCACCCTTTCTTTTATTTTTTTCAGGGAATTAAATTACATGAAGATCATTAATATTAGCTAGCTTCTTTTTATTTAAAAAGTTTCTAATTTTTATGTAAGGGCACGTTGCCCAAGTTTTAAGACTTCCGCTGTAACATTTTTTTAAATTATGTACTTAATTTTATTTAATTAATTTAGTTTATGAATTTCAGTTATTTCTTATACTATTGCCTTATTAAATTCTTAATTTTAAAGTGATGTACGGTTAAATACGATCAAGGCATGAAATGACTGAAATAGAAAGTTAAGTGTGTGTCGCTTGTAATGTAACACCGGCCCGGCCCGCCGTTTGCTTTAGTCTACTGTCAAGAAAAATGGTGGATGCGTCCAATGCTTAATGATACGGGGGTTGGGGTGTTACATCAAAGGGATAAGTCCAGCTATCTGCATGCATAAAATCTTAATGGAGGACTCACATAAACCAACGGTGGAACATTAGCGGAGGCTTAATCCTATTATGAAAGAAGTGGTGAAGAAAGAGGTTATGAAGTGGCTAAAAGCTGAAATCATCTATGCTATATCAGATTCGCCATGGGTTAGCCCTATTCACGTTGTGCCTAAAAAAGGGGGAATGACTGTGATTACAAATGAAAAAGGAGAGTCAATAGCTTCAGGAACAACAACAGGATGGCGTGTTTGCATAGATTATCGGAAGCTGAACAAGGCAACTCGTAAAGATCATTTTCCTTTACCTTTTGTGGACCAAATGCTGGATCGTATTACTGGATATGATTTCTACTATTTCTTGGATGGATATTCTGGATATAATCAAATAGTCATCCCACCAGAAGATAAAAAAAAAACTACTTTTACTTGTCTATATGGCATTTATGCATTTAAGAGAATGTCATTCGGTCTATGCAATGCACCAGCAACGTTTCAGCTGTGCATGATGGCAATATTTACTGATATGATTGAAGACATCATGGAGGTATTCGTGGATGACTTCTCAGTGTTTGGTGAGACATTTGAACAATGTCTCAACGATCTGAAACGAGTTCTCTCCCAGTGCAAAGAAAATAATCTAGTCCTAAATTGGGAGAAATGTCACTTCATGGTTCGGGAAGGCATTGTGTTGGGCCATAGAGTTTTTGTTAATGGCCTAGAAGTTGATAAAGCAAAAATTCAAGCCATAGAAAATTTGTCACCACCCACAACAGTGCATGAGGTACAGAGTTTCTTGGGGTACATAGGGTTTTATCGAAGATTTATCAAGAACTTCTCTTACATAACTCGTCCTCTATGCCAATTGCTGGAAAAGGAGGCTGAATTTATCTTCACAGCTGAGTGTGTTGATGCTTTTAACACACTTAAGAAAGCCTTAATAACTACTCCAACAATGTCAACACCAGTTTGGGGGGAACCGTTTGAAATCATGTGTGATGCTAGTGATTATGGAGTAGGAGCAGTTTTAGGACGAAGACGTGATAGAATGTTAAGAGCCATATATTATGCAAGCAAAACATTAGATGATGCTCAAAAGAACTATAGAACCACCGAAAAGGAGTTGCTAGCTGTTGTTTTTACTTGTGACAAGTTCAGATCATACATTGTGGGCTCACATGACAAAGTCTTCACTGGTCATGCGGCAATGAAATAGTTGTTTGCAAAGAAGGATGCTAAACCAAGATTAACAAGGTGGATTTTGCTGCTGCAAGAATTTGATATTGAGGTAATAGACAAAAAGGGTACAGAAAATGTTGTGGCTGACCACTTGTCTCGCTTATCAAATGAAGCAAATCCTGATTCAAAGGGAATAGTGAAGGTCTTCCCAGATGAGCGTCTCTTGTCAATAAATGACAACCTTCCATGGTACGCAGATTTTGCTAACTACAAAGCTATAGGCGTCACACCACCAGATCTATCTCAAAGCTGCCTAAAACGTTTCATACATGAGAATAAGTTCTATCTTTGGGATGATACTTTTCTTTACCGGAGGTGTGCTAACAAGGTGATTCGTCGTTATATTCCTGAACCTGAAATTAACAAAGTTCTTCATGATTGCCATGCTTCACCTTATAGTGGTTACTATAGCCATCAAAGAACAACTAGACGTTTCCTTGAGAGTGGGTTTTATTGGCCAAACATGTTGAAAAATGCCTATCAGTCTGTCAAGACTTGTGAGGCATGTCAGAAGCAAGGAACCATTTCCAAGAAGAATGAAATGCATTTTACATCATTTGTAAAAGTGGAATTGTTTGATGTGTGGGGCATTGACTTTATGGGGCCATTTCCACCATTAGCTGGGAAGCAATATATCTTGTTAACGGTTGACTATGTCTCTAAGTGGGTGGACGTTGTGGCCACAACAAAGAATGATGCACGAGCGGTCCTTAAGTTCCTTACATGAAACATCTTCTCTCGTTTTGGTACTCCTAGAGCCATTGTGAGTGATGAAGGAACACATTTTTGCAATAAAGTCTTCAACAACCTTCTCATTAAGTATGGCGTGAGGCATAAGGTTGCCCTACCTTATCATCCTCAAACTAACGGGCAAGCTGAAGTGTCTAACCAGGAAATCAAGTCAATATTGCAGAAAATGGTTGGTACAAACCGTAAGGACTGGGCATTGAAGTTAGATGATGCATTGTGGGCCTATAGAACAACATTTAAATTACCCATTGGTATGTCTCCTTATCAATTACTGTATGGGAAATCTTGTCACTTGCCTTGCGAGTTAGAGCACGGAGCTTATTGGGCGATCAAGAAGTTAAATTTCAATGCGAAGGCTTGTGGTGAGAAACGGTTGCTGCAGATCGTAGAACTTGAAGAGTTTCGCAGATAAGCATTTGAGAACAACACCATCTACAGAGAGCACATGAAGAAATGGCATGATCAAGTCATAGAGAAAAGAGAGTTCAAACTTGGGCAGCAAGTGCTTTTTTTCAATTCAAGACTCCATTTGTTTCCGGGTGAGCTTAAATCTCGATGATTGGGACCGTTTTCAGTTACTCAAGTCTTCCTGTATGGAGCAATAGAGGTGCAGAGCCTAGTGGATGGCAACAAGTTTAAAGTGAATGGCCAAAAACTGAAGATTTTCTACGGTGGTCCAAAACAGATGGTGGAGACAGTTCTCCTCAACGATTGAAGCAGCGTATCCTCGTTGAGCTAACGACGTTAAACTTAGCACTGAGTGGGAGGCAACCCACTACAAGAGTTTGCATGATTATATTTTTGAGTTTAGTTTGTTAGATTTCAGGGAGAAATTGTGTTTATGCACTTGCAATTGACTAAAAAGAGTCCATCAAACTGTAGATCGTGGTCTATGATATGCTAACCTCGGTCCACATACAGAATACATAAACTACATTCTGTAGACTGCGGTCCATAGAATGAAGTATTTTGCTATGAAACACAAGGACCGCGGTCTACAGAACATGTCTTTGAGAAACACACACGGACCGCGGTCCTCAAACACAGTGTAAAACTGTAGATTGCGGGCCACAGTTTGTTATGTGTCTTTTAAATAAGAAAAAAACACATGGACCGCGGTCCATAAAGCACAAACCATGGTCCATGCATCTTTTAAAACACAGATCGCGGTCATTCTACTCATTTTTGCATTGAAAATCCAAGTTTGTCTGTGGCTTTTGAGATTCCTCTTCAAGATTTCGAGCATTTCACCCTTTTTCAGTTAAAATGTAAGTGTTTTTCTTTGATTTCTCATTAGTTTCTTGCATTTATTTGAGTGTTTAGATGATTTAGGAATGTTTTGTGTGTTCTCTTGTGCTTACTTAGTGATTTTGCTCAATAACTCATATTATTCTCTTCTTGACACTGAACATGCAAACTATGTGATTCATTTTTGCACTAAGACTTGCTCACGTCCATGTTCATGAGCAATTTAAGGCTTTAGATGTGTTATTTCATGAAATGAGGTGCCTTTTCATCAATTTTTATGTCATTCACCATCTCAAGCAATACAACGTTCAATGTTTCATGTGTATTGAAAGACTTTGATGTTATAACGCTTAGACCATGCACTAGAACCATATGTTGAGTTTGTTTCATTGAATGGTTGATGTGTTATTATACATGAATCTTGTTGTTTTCCTTGATTTTAATTTATGTGTTTGCAGGCCTCCAAGAATGAAAATGCCTACTTTTAAAGGGAAGCAACAAGCACCTCCTCGTCCACCCTCTGATAGGAATAGATTCAGAACTGCAAACGCTAAACAGAGGTTTAATATCATTTGCTCCAACAGACATTTGATTCCTGAGAGAGGAATCATGTTGTTGAATGAGGAGTGTGCATTGGGCATCGATACTGTCATAGCTGCCAGAAACTGGGGAAAGTTGATTCAGGCACCCGGCAACACAGTGGTTTCCATAGTGCAAGAATTTTATGCCAACGCCCCTGATAGAGAAGGCACATCTGTTTGGGTACGGGGTAAATGGGTGCCATTCAATGCTACGGCTATTAGTGAGGTCTACGATCTTCCCGTAAACTCTCTGGACGACTACTACACTTTGCTACCGAGATTTGATCTGGATGAAGTTCTTCGGATACTATGTATTGACGGGCTGTCATGGATTTGCTACAACAATAACCCTGTCAACCTCATGAAGACTATGTTTAAGACTGAGGCAAAGGTTTGGCTATATTTAGCTTGTGCCAATCTACTTTTCTCCTTGTCCATTAATAGAGTGACAGTAGAGAAAGCAGTGTTAGTTTACTGCATCATGAAGGGACTCTCAATTAATATTGGGGCACTCATCTCTAATTCTATCAGGTCTGCTATCGATAGAACTAATGCAGGTCTACCACACCCTACTCTGATTATTGAATTATGCAGATGGGCAGGGGTCGTATGGGACAAGACAGAGCTTTTATTGATGATGAAGGATCATATTTCGTTGAAGATGCTCACATCCACAACTTCCAAGAGGCGTAGGGCCTCTACTGAGTCTCCTCCACCTACTACTACTCCTGCCTCAACCCCTACACACCCTGCAGATGCCCCTCAGTCTTCTTCAGCCGTTGCTGCATCTCTATCTACTATGGAGCTCACTATGATGCATTGGATGGCATACATGACCGAGTGGATGCATCCTAAGGACCTGGATATGGCTGAAGTTTTTCCTCCTTCCCCTTGTGTCGTGCCTTACATGGAGATGACTTGTTGTGTACCTCCAGTACAGCCTCCTCCACCAGTGGTCCCTGCAGATGATGATGATGATGATGATGATGGTGGTGGTGATAATTTCAATGACTTTATCACGGAGGACGAAGTCTTTGATGCAGATCTTTGAGCACCGTGGTTTTTGATGCTTATTTTGCTTTTCTTGTGTCTGTTTTGGAAAATCACACTTTTGTATCATTGTGGTTCCTATGTTTTTCTTTTTCTTTTGTTAATGCATTATTTCCGACTGTTAGTTCACTGGTCCAATGCTAATCTATATTTTTCCATATTTTCCAGACTATTTTTTTCTTTTTTCTTTGAATGCATGTGTGATGTGTTACCCTGCCCATATTTACGTATCTATGTGCACTTGAGGATAATGCACAATATAAGTTTGGGGGTGCACATTGAAGAAATTCTTCTTCAAGTTCTTTTCAGGTTAAGTTCATGTCAGGTTTATTTTTTTTTTTAAGGTTTATTTTTTTATTTACATATTTTGTGTGCATTAATACTTCTAAACTGCATATATTTTGGCATATCACATGCATAGCTATTTAAGTTCTCTCATGACATTTAGACATTAGGATTGTTTATTTAGTGATAATACATGAGCACATTAGTTAGGACATGAACATATAGAGCATATAGATGACACTTAGGCTAGAGTCATGCCATATTTTTGAAAATTTTCACTAAGTAACCTATGAAATTGAAAATTCCTCTAGTGTGATGAGACAAAGAACTAGGGTACTTTCAAACAGTCTTTGTGCTTGGTTTGTCTGAAATTTGACCTTAACAGATCAATGTAGTCTTAGGTAGATTAAAAATCCGAAGACTGAGGAAAGTGAGGAGTAGAAACCAAACCACAAGTGGAGAGAGTTTCCCACAAACTCTTAAAATTATCAAATCTGTCTTGAATACTGCTTAGGAATGACTATAGGAAGAAAATAAAGTAGCCCATCATTGTTTGAGTCATAACCTAAAGGCCGGTCCTAACAATTATAATCCTTTGTAACCAAATTTGAGCCTTATAGCCTATTTTCTTGTCATGAACCTAAACATTATATATATAAACATTCAACCCTTTGATGAATATCTCAGTTAGACCTATTTGTATGCACTCATGGTTTTAATAATGCCTATTCTGATGATGTGAAAGAAGGAGGGGATGCTAACATTGAAATACATATGTTTCAGTTTTTGTTTCAGCTTTTATGATTTCATTTGAATTTTTTAAAAAAAGGAAAAAAATGAGTTATATTTATTTTCTTTAGTATTTCAGTATTGTCAATGATAGTTGTACTTTCTACTTTTGTATGAGTGTACATGTGAATATAATTTGGAGTACACATGATGAAATAAGTTTGGGGGAGCTATGAAGACAAAGTTGTGAGCATGAACGAAAAAAACAAAGGCTTGAAAAGAAAGGATCAAGCTATATAAAGAAAATAAAACAAACTAGGTCATTATTGTCGCACCCCACTTTGTAAAAGTGACGTCACGACCGGCACACAATACCATATTCGCTACATCTACATATACAGTACTATGTCAGCCTCTCGCTGTTAATCCTACTCAATATCCCTATAGAAATTTTGACAGAGTCTCCTCTAAAACTTTGGCTTATCCCAAAAAATTTGTCACCTAATAAACAATATTATGATCCACAAACATACACAGGGTATCCCATATATCATTCACAAATCAAAACTATTTCCCACTCTCCTCTTAGTGAAAGTAACATTGATGTCTCTCTAGCTGATATTACATATACAATGATAATTAGGATTATACAAAAGTAAAACTCATAAACCAGATAAGCCCACGCATATAGTAAAACTGGAAGAGCTTTCTACTCTTCTCGCGCTGGTTTTTTCCTTTTCTATCGGTTCCTGAAATGTTAAAACTTAAGTGAGCCACAATATACCCAGTGAATATTCTTTATCCAAGGCATTTAGATGCATTTAAATAAACATGCAAATTCTCAAATCAAATAAAACATTCAAATTCAGCCTACACATTGACAAAATACATAAATGCATTTAACATAGTGCTCATGCCGATTTAAAATAATCATGCACCTCCTTATCCTTCCATTTAAAATAATTATGCATCTCCTTATCCTACCAGATCTAGAGTCAGTCTCACGTCTTGTTTGGCCTCAACAAAAGTACACTACAACTCTGATTTTCCCCATTTTCAACTCATTTCGAGGATTATCACATAGGAAAAGGCTAGTACTTCTCATGGCTCATTCTCATAGGATTATCACATAAAGAAGTATTATTCCCTATAGCTCAGTCCATCGAAACGATATCATATTTAAGATCTGCTCTTGCAAATCCAAAACACGTTGTCATGTAAATAAAATTTCATGAAAGCTAGATCAAATGCAATATATGCTCATATCAATAACATGCTTACATTCAAACCATTTTTTTATCTACAATGCCATATAAATAACAAAGATAAAGAAATACTCACCGAATACCAACACTAAATCTCGTTGGCACGTCACTCACTCTCTGGTAAATAACCAGCTTTTCCCACCTTTACTGTAAAATTCAATAATATATAATCCATCATTTCATATCATATCCGGTGCATCCATTCATATTTAAGAAAAATCAAAAGGTTTAGACATAAAGCATTTTTCTCCGAAATACCCACAAATAAATATTACTCACCAAAATTATTGTTAATCAATTTTCAGTATCCACTTCAATCTCTGTACTCAATTCACTAACATTATCCTATCAAAAATAATTTAAAAAACACCAATCAAATTCAAATTCATTTCTATAATCAATTTCTAATGTATTTATTTCTCATTTTTAATCATAGACGCACATTTGACCACACGTAGTGATGCGCATTGATTCGAATAATCTCAATAATCATAAAATTAATTTTCTTGCTCAGATAGAATATTTTTACGGCCAAAAATAATTTAATTATGTTTTTAAATCATATTTTCTGTAATTTTTTATATATTTTTCTCAAAAACCCCATTGCTCAATTGTTCACCAAAATTCCAATTGATATCCAAAATTCATAATTTTGGTGTCGATGGGTATGTATTTTCATTCTCTACATTTCTATAAGTCTCAATCGAAGTTTCATTTGAGTTTAACATACCCAAAAACCTATCCAAAGGTTATAAACTTTGGGTATTTATTTTAAAATCTACAGGATAAATGAACAAAATCGAACCACATATTTGGGATCTACTTATCGTCAGGAGTGTTTTGGTATAATTTTTGTTGAGTTTTACTCAATGTAGAAAAATACTCAATTTTTGGGTATAGCTATAAAACACTATCTACAGCAAAAATTATACCCTTAGGATTGTAGTATTCGGCTTATGTAGCATTTTTATAACTAGAATTTGGAAAAATAACTTACCTAGGTATTGAATTTGACAAATTTTCTTTTATTGTAACCCTTCGTCTTCTGCTTCCTTTTTTTTCCCGTTTGGTTTTTTTCGTCCCTGGTTTCATGCTTCTGGATATCTAAATTATAATAACGAATTGAAGAAAACACTCCCACGTCACATGCTACACTTGGCATCCAAACTACAAAAATGAATTGAAGAACCACTCCCACGTCACATGCTATACTTGTCAAGGAAAAATATTTAACTACCCTAAACATTAACCAACACTCCAACACCCTTTTTGTACCCATGCTTGTTATTTAAACCCCATTAATACATATAGATATATGAATACTATTTCATTATATTATATATACATCCATATATATCTTTTTACACCCAACTATATATATATATATATATTTTTTTTTAATTCAATGATTATATTTTCTTTTCAATTACTAATTTAATTTAAATTAGTTTATATACGCAACATGTATTTTTGTTTACATGTGTGTAATTAACACGTACACCCACACGTATTCTATACAAATACGTGTATTTGTACACGTTTACCATTATTTAAATTAATTTACATGTTAAATTAAAATATGGAGTGTTACAATTATTATTGCTATGAGTGTACACTTGAGTTAGATTTAAATTCCTTTTACACTTGTACCTTGAGCCAGACCACGTTACAACCTAAAAGAAAGACCACTGATCCTAATTATAGTTTGACTTAAGTAGAAGATAGATAGATGAGAGAATTGAGAGGGTTTGTGTACTTAGGTATTAGGAAATAATTTCTGTGAGTGGGATGGTACCTGCAAATCACTTACAAAGTCTAGGAGGATTGAGATACTAACAGATGAAAGGGTGAAGTTGAGAAAGAATAGAGGATGAACTGAAAATCTAGACAAACTGAATGGCCCTAAGGAAATGTTAATGAGTCATAAGCTATGGGAATGGAAAATTGAGGTTATAATGCTGAGTGAAAAAGAATTTAAATTTTACATGGCATGACATGTTAATTTTAGATTAGAATCATTGTTCAAGAACGAACAATAGTCTAAGTTTGGGGGTATTTGTTAGTTGCATCGCAAACTAATATTAGAATAGGCAAAAGGTTGCATTTTATAAGAAATAAGGGTAAATAGAAGTAAAGAATTGCATAATTAGCAATAGTTGCATGTAGTTAGGGATTCACATTGTTTAATAACTTTTAAGCCTTGTTTTCTATAGTTTTTATGAGAAAATGATGTCTGGGAAAGTAATTGAGTGTATTGCAAGATACAGGTTGAAGCACGTAGGAAGAATGCATCAGAAGAAGGCAAATAAGAGATGAAATCAAGAGAAAATACCAATAGACCGCGGTCCAAGAACTAAAGACCGCAGTAACAATAGGAGAATAGAACCAGCAGATAAAGCACTAGTGACCGCAGTCCATAAACTGGTGACCGTGGTCAGCAGAATGTGATTTGCACAGAAACAACACAGACCGCGGTGGACAGAATGTGGAGAATTCCTAGGTTTTGACATAGAAGTCATGGACCGTGGTCACTCGATTGTTTAGCAAGATTTTCATATTTTTAAGGTTTTTAGTGCGGGACTATAAATAGAAAAGGGTAATTAGAGTCGAGAGGAGGGAGGATCGAAGAAGAATCACTGTGACGGCTGCTAGGGCATAAAAAACTAGATTTTTATTAAGAATTGAAGATTGTTTAAGAGATTAGAGTATGTATTACTTTTTTGAATTGAATTTTATGATTTCCTTTGAATTCATGTTTAGCTAATCAGTTTTATTGTTTCGGATGTGATGTTCAATGCATAGTTTGTAATATCTAATTGTTGTTACTGAGTTATAGATTCTATTCCTTATTGTATAAACCTAAAGCCTTATGTCTACTGGCCATAGGTGTATTAAACTTAATACTTTGGTCTATCTCAGGAGAGAAGCCTAAAGGATAGATATCACAATTTGGACTTAGATCAGTTGATTTATCGAGAGATTATTGACCAATCTAGGGAGTTGCACAAGGATTGTTGGATAGAACACATAGATTATTAAGTGAATGCCTCGGAAGAGGGTTTGACAAAACAAGTCTAGTGAGTGTTGAAATACCTTGGGAAAAGATTTCAACCATTGATGTTACAGCTCATGGATTAAGTAATTCATAACTACAACGAAGATTGATAGACTAAGCAGCGGCATTCACTATCTTAGACATGTTTATATATTGAATTCTTAACATTAACTATTATCTTTGTTTATAGCAGTTTCTAGTTTTAAAATTAATTCAATCACATCCAATCTAGTTTTGATAAAATTGTGATCAATAGTAAATCTAGTATTTGAAATCACAAGCCAACCCTTTTTCCCTGAGGACGATACCCGGTCTTACCGACTATTACTACTGCGATCCCGTACACTTGCGGGGTTGGTAATAACAGGGTCTCAAGATGGAGATCCAAAAGATAGTGAAGACTTTAGGCCTAAAGACTTACAAAAATGTTCTAAAAAAGGCCCTAACACTTGAACAAGAGCTCAACCTCAAACAAAGGTTGATGGGAAAGAATAAGAGGTCTGAGAATGAAAACGATCAAGGGGCTCAGAAGAAATGCAAGAATGGTGGGAAAGCACCACGTAAACACGGACAAGCCAAGAACGAGTCAAGGGAATAAGCAAAGAAGCAAGGGCTTTGTTTTGTGTGCAACCAGAAGGGTCATCTGGCTAGAGATTGTCCTAATGCACAAGCTCAAGCTCTTCAGCAACAACCACAGCAGGGAGAAGGTCAGAACGGTCGTCCTCAATTGAGGCAATAGTATCAGAATGCCAATCAGGAACATAACCAGGGTCGTGGGCAAAATCAAGCCAGAATGTTCGTTGTTGAGGTCCAGGAAGACTAGGTCCATGAGTGGAAGGTACATTTTTGTTGTTCAATGTTGATGTGAAATTTTTGTTTGATTCAGGTGACTCTAAATTGTTTGTTTTTGAAAAACTAGCTAATACGTTACAACTTGTGACGAAAACACTACTTGTAACTTTGAATATCTCAACACCAATAAGAACCACTGTGACTTCAAAAAGAATGTGTAGTTGCGACCTAAGGTTTGTAGATAAACTCTTAACAGTTGACCTTTATACCTTACCCTTTTATGGTTGTGATGAAATCTTGGAAATAGATTGGTTACACCAGTACCAACTAGATAAATTGTTCTAAAAGACGGGTGACCATAACCCTACCTTCGGGGAAAACCTATACAATAGATGGGGATATGTGAAGATTACCAAGATGTCCAACCATAGCCATGTTGAACTGCTTAAGGCAGAAGAATAAGTTCGAGGAACTCTCTAAAGAAGAACCTATTGAACTAAAGAAAATCCAAGACCTAGCAGTGGTTAGTGAGTATAAGGATGTGTTCCTAGACAACCTACCCAAACAACCAACTGCTAGAGAATTAGAGTTCAAGATTGAACTTTACACTAGAACCAACCTTATCGTCATACCTCCTTACAGAATGGCACCAGTAGAACTGACCGAGTTGAAGTCTCAACTCGACGAGCTCCAAAAGAAGGTTTTATCAGGCTGAGTAAGTCACCTTGGGGAGCTCCAGTACTATTCGTGAAGAAGAATGATTGTTCTATGAGACTTTTCATTGATTTTCAGAAGTTGAACCAAGCTACAATGAAGATTACGTATCGTTTGCCAAGGATTGATGACCTATTTGATCAATTGAAAGGAGCTACCCATTTCTCAAAGATTGATCTTAGGTCGGGATATCACCAGTTAAAAACCAACGAGTCTAATATACACAAGACTGCCTTTAGAACAAGATATGGATACTTTGAGTTCACCGTAATGCCCTTTGGTTGACCAATGCCCCAGTAGCATTTATGGACTTGATAAACTAAGTGTTTAGATAGTATCTTGACTAGTTTGTGGTGGTATTCATAGATGACATTCTAATCTACTCCAAGTTAGAGGCTAAACACTTAGAACACTTGCAAATAGTGTTGGAGACCCTCAAAAGGCATCAATTATATGCCAAGTTCAGCAAGTATGAGTTCTGGACAAAAATGATCAAATTTTTTGGCCATATAGTATCAATAGAAGGCATCTGTGTATATCCGAAGAAGATGGAAGCAGTAATGGATTGGAAGCAACCTAAGACAATTAGATGGATTAGGAGCCTTTTAGGTTTGGCTGGGTACTACAGAAGGTTCATCCATCTCCAAACTAGCAAAACCTATGACCAAGCTAACCAGAAAGGGAGTTAAGTTCATTTGGAATGAGAATTGTGAACAATCATTCTGAGAACTGAAGAAGAGGCTAACTACTACCCCTATCCTAGTTACTCCAACACATGGTGTTACCTATACCGTCTATATTGATGCCTTACTAAGTGGACTTGGAGCAGTGTTGATACAGGAAAGACGAGTAGTCCCTTATGCCTCACGACAACTGAAGGAACCCTACTCATGACCTAGAATTAGCAGGCATCCTGTTTGCCTTGAAGATTTGGAGACACTACCTTTGTGGTAAAAAATTCAATCTGTTTTTAGATCATAAGAGCTTGAAGTATATCTAAACCCAAAAAGAGTTGAACCTCAGGTCACGTACGTGGATGGAATTCCTCAAGGACAATTACACTACCATTCTGTAATAACCCGAAATTTTGTCAAATAATTGAAGATAAATAAGTTTAAGGAACTTAAATGAAATAAGTCAAGTGAAAATAATTTTGAAGATTTTAAGACGTCTTTGGGTGCAAATTATGGGTTAGGAAATGAAAAATAATATAAAATATTTAGATGTAAAATAAAATAGGCAAATAAAACCTTAATTTGATATTTAAATATAAAAGAGTTGCTTAAGAAATAAAGAATAGAAAAAAAAATAAAGTATATATACACATATAGGTTAATATGTATATGAATAAGGTGTGTGTTAGCATAATAAATGTTAGTATTACATATTATAGGAATATGTACATAGAAAAATTTATATAATTAAATAAAAATGTAGTGTACGTATATTTATTAAAAATAAATAAAACATCTTATAAAAATCAATTTATAATTACATAAATGATTATCTGAAAATAAAATAAATAAAAATACATGGAAATGAAAAATGTAGATTATTTAATTGTTGGCATTAAAGATATTTAAAAAATAAAAAAATATCTAATAAATACAAAGATAAAGAATTAAAAAGGGAAAAATTAGCAAAATAGAAGAATATGTGCAATAAAACATATCTACACAAATTAGGAAGTGGAATTGAGTTTATAATTGACAAAACTCGGATAATAGAAGCTTTAGAAGTTGATTTTGATAATAGAAACTACATCCAATGGCCAGGATCGAGTAATCATCACTATCTGCAATCCAACGGCCCAGATCAAGATCGCACTGAATGCCCTGGAGCATCGGACCACCACAAATCGGACGGTCTGTAATCAACACGATCTATCCAACGGTCTAGATCGAGGCACTCTGAGATAATCGCGAACGAACACTACGATTGAGGAAATCAGACGAACTGGATGTGTTTCGTTGATCGATTTCGCGATCCGCCGTGCTGAGCTCGAGGAAATCAGACGGTGCAGACGTAGTTCGTTGATCGCAAATAGTGAGGCACTCGGGAATGATCCAACAGTCGAGATCTCATCCGCCTGATCCAACGGCCGACGTTGCATGCGCTAAAACGAGTTCGCGATCCAGTGCTGCGATCGAGGCATATCCGACGGCCCAGATAGACGAATCTGATCCATCGCAAACTGAACACTGTGATCGATGCAAATCGGACAGCCCAGATTCACGCATCTCTATCGATCGAAGATCTAACACCATGCTCGAGGAAGAACCGACTGCCCAAATGCAACCTGCCCGATCTGAGATACGATTGTGTGATTCGAGGATGATCTAACGGTCTCGATCCGAGGCTCCAAAAATAATAAACGAAAAATCCAAAAAAAAATATGATTAAATACTTTAAAAATCCAAAAAAATCAGTTTCTAAATTCCCAAAAATTTTCAAAAAAATTACTTGCTAATCTTTTATGCTTGGGGGTACAAAATTTTGAAGAATTGGCAAGTTTCCCACAAGATGACATCCCAAACTTTGTCATTCTCTACCCTTTTGAACTCTATATAAACACCCCCCATGCTCACAATTCATCTCATCCCAAGAAACAAGAGTTGAATTGTCATCTTGTTCTCCCAGCCTTCTTCTTGGCAATCCCTTCAGTTCTTGAGTAATCTTGAACTATTCTTGAGTGTTCTTGAGTGTTCTTGAGTGTTCTTGAGAGTTCTTGAGTGTTTGGAAGTCTTGAAGTAACGAAACTCTCTCAGATTTCATAGGTGTGCAGAAGAGACGCATTTAAGGTGGAAGTAACTTCTAACTTCTACTTCTTTATTTTAATTTGAATAAGTCTTGCATGTGTGATGATGTTTTGAAGATGATTGATTG
>JAJIYU010011850.1:0-14973 GCA_030144865.1 Tinospora cordifolia
GTTCCGGTATAACTTGTATTGGTATCTTACATTGTAACTAGTGCCACAGTTTTCATTTCAGTTTTTTACAAGCCCTACCCCATTCTTTATTTTTTTCCTCAAAATACCTAATATACATTTATTAGTTGGTTTTGCATTTTTGACTTTAAGAGGGTGTTCGACACACAACATTTGACATGATTAAACTAATTTTTAGTTTAATTCTATGTTTGGCTAGAATAACATAGGATAAAATGTTTATTTGAGTCCACATTTTATCTTATAATTGTAGGATTAAACAAACCTTTTCAAAATGATGAGATTGATCATTATCCATTCTAACCTTATTCTGTCTTCTTCTTTGAAAATGATACAATTTTATTGTATGTACCAAACAGACGATAAGGGTTGTGAGAGCAACTCATACTTGGGTTGTAGGAGCAACTTTGACCGCGAGGGTTACAAATTGCTATTCATTTTCTTATAATTTGTTTTGATGGGTAAACGACGTGAATGTTTTGCAAAAAAAAAAAAAAAAAAAAAAGATGAAGAGGGCTTATAAAAGATTAGGGAGAGATAGCGATATTATTGATTCATACCACATTAGCAAGCCAACTAAGGGCGTTTCTAACCAGTGCCATCCTGGTCCTGGTATGTTTTTATTTTTATTATTTTTATTATTTTATGTTTTCTTTTTATAATTATAAATATAGTTATAATTTAAAAAATTAATTATGTTTATTTCATTTGACAAAATTATGTATTTTTAACTAATTTTAATATTAAGTTATTTTAAATTTTAGCTATTTATTTTTTCAGGTATTTTTATTTTATATTTTATATTATTATATTATTATTGTTTTGCCTGAACTTCGAAGACGTGCTTCATGAAATTTTATCAATTATTGTTTAGCACGAGTAATATTATCCTTTTTTTTTTGTTTTCTTATAGACTTAAGTAATTTTTTGTCTATTTTTGGGTAAAATGGGCGATTGGAAGAGTTGACCGCAGTACTAGAGTCGTGTGGGACACCTTTGTTGGACAAGACCTGTTGGGCTTTGCAGTTGCGTCCCCGCAGATATCGTTGGCTCGTTGCATGTGAACAATGTACGCCACTTTTCTTCTTTCTCTACTCAAAAATTTCAAGTGCGGTGCAATGTCGCAGCCGCAGCTTCTTCTTCTTCCTCTTCCCGATCTCTCATGCCGAAGATCGCAGATCTTCAATACTACTCTCTTCATTTCCTTTCTCCTTCTCCTACTCTTCTCTTTCGCTTCTCCGTCCCATCAGATTCCAGAGGTAAGCAAGCCAGCGCTTGTGCTAGATTTTTTGATTCTATTAAGGAGGGGCCTTTCGTTGAAGAAACCTTTCTTTCTTTATTTCTTTTTTTTTTTTTTTGGCGTTAATTCTGTTCTAGCAGTCTTACGGGATCGATTACGGAGATTCGGAGTGTGGAATGTCAGTGTCTTCGTTGTCGAAGATATTGATAAAAGGAGGCACGGTCGTCAACGCTCATCATCGGGAAGTGGCTGATGTTTATGTTGAAGATGGGATCATTGTCTCTGTGCAACCTGATATTAAGGTAAAGCTTGAATATTTTTTTTTCTGTTTATTTTCCTTTCGTTGTAACTCTCTCTCTCTCTCTCTCTCTCTCTCTCTCTCTCTCTCTCTTTCTGATTTTTTCTTTGGCTTGATAAATCAATGAAACAATTTGATTTTTGCTCTGTAAGTTGTAGAGATTCACACAGTGGACCACATGTAAACATGGACAGACAAGGATGCAAAAGCAACGCTCTAAGAATAAATACACAGATTTATGTGGTTTGACAAAAATCACGCCTATGTTCTTATAAATGGATTTTACTTCTTTGGGAGCATTAAGTACTACGCTTAGGTTTCCTCTATCTAATTTCATTTCTACCTCTCAGCATTTTAATACTAAGCATATATAGAGCGCTCTTAGACTTAGTTTCTAATGTGAACTTGAAAGCCTTCAACTCGATCCAGGAAACTAATGCAACATAAGTTTCCAATACAATCTAGATTAGTTTGTCCACTTAGGCCCGAGTCAAATTATATATAAGAATCTCTGCCTTAGAAAGAACCACCACGAGCCACTAGCTAGTCATAAGACTTGTAACCAATTAACATCTCTAAATTCACTTCTTGAGGCACTGAACACTATAGGATATTGATTAAGTTCAAGCTCATACTTGACTACTGAGACTTTTTTTTGTTAACATATCGGTTGGATTATCATTGGTAATGATCTTATGTAAAGGAATCTCACACCTCTTGTTAATTTTGAAAACAAAATGGAAATGAACGTCAATATGCTTGGTCCTTGCATAACGCACCTGGTTCTTTGTTGAACAAAACCTTGACTATCACATTGAATTGGTACACTCTCAAAGGTAATCCCCAAATTATCAATTAAACCTCGAAACAATGAAGCCTTTTTACTAGCATTTGTCACTACCATGTACTTTACCCTTTTAGTAGACAAAGCCGTTGTAGCTTGCAACATATATCTCCAGTTGGTAGGCCCTTGTGCCAAATTCTTTACATAACTTGTTTTGGTGTGTCGTTTATCACCAACATAATTAAAATCCACATATCTACGAGCAAGTGAACATATACCATGTCCCACTAGAAAATCAATGCTACATCCAATGTACCTTGAGATACTACAAATATTGTTTATCGCCTCTGGTATTGGTTTCCAGGATTTGCCATATATTTACATGACTAACTACATTACATGTGAAATTGGCCTATTGTACACCATACAATGCACTAAACTATCAACCAAGGTAGTCAAAATTGTGAATTGATTGTAAATTAGTGGATGCCTCTACAATCAAATTGGGTTCGAATTGATGGATTGTGGAATTCAAGATACTATTATCAACCATTAAATAAATTTAGTTTCTAAAGACATTTATTTTTATCTGTGATGTTATATTAGATTTTTATTATAAATTTTAGTGTCTTGTTTTTATTGATCTGATCAATTAAATTTAATTATTGATTTTTAATTTTTTGAAGTTTCAAACATTCAAACACAATTTAAATTAAACAAAATTTGTCTAAAATAACACCTAAAAATGATTTATAGCATGATGTTGAGTTAAAAACAAATAATAAATAAAAGCTACCAGCCAAAGATAACAAAATCAATTAGTTAATGCAAAACACACAACAAAAAGAAAAAAAAAAAGAAAAAGAAACAAGGGCTTCTTTTGTTGTCCAGTGCAAACAAGACGAGCAAAAAAGGTCCCTGAATCAGTTTGAATTGTTGAATTGTGAGATTTACATGATTGTGGATTCACACTGATTGATACTGATACACATGGGATTTGAAAATCGCTTCCCTTAAAAAGTAAGATTAACTGACTATTTTGAAAACATCTTTAATAGATTCTGTCCCTTTTTAGACAGTATATATCAGATGAAAGTTTTCTAAGGAACTTCTGGTATAATTTTTTGTTGCTGGCATTGGAATTCTTTGTGCGATGTTGTAGCTTTGTTGAATTGTTATGAAGGGGGCTAATTCCACCTGCAGGTCAGTGATGAGGTAACTGTTATTGATGCCACTGGGAAGTATGTCATGCCAGGTCAAATTCTAAACTTAACCTCTATTTCTTGGGATTTGAGCACCTTCAAAAATTTTAAGCTGAAAATGGTTATGGACCATTGACTTTAAATTTTTGTGAATAGAACATATACTTGCGGCACATTTACTTTCATTCAATATGATCTGCTTTGTGATGTGTTGTTACTTTTCATCATGCCTACCTTTTAATGGGTGCTCAAGTTCCCTCAGATGGATTTGAGAAGTTGTTTGTTCTTTAGCATGTGTGTAGGGACATACATTCTCTATGATCAACAATTTTAGTGTCTTTCAAGGAGATTTTTTCAACCAAAAGAAAAGAAACATAGGAACAATAAAAGAAAAAGAATTGAATATGAAGATGTGTTTGTTTAAGTTTTGCAAAAACTTTTTATGTTTGTTGCTGGCCCTTTGAATCAAATAAAAAACTTGGTTATGATTTTTAATTTTTTATTGCATCATTGCTTTTGTTATTTTTTAATTATTCGTCAATCTTAGTTATCCTCTTAGAGTTAGAGATATGGTAATGTTCTTGTCTAAGCACCTGCTTTTCCATGAAAGTACACACCCCCAGGCCCCAACCCCTTAGCAAACTTTCCCGTATCCCATTCATCATTTTTGTGGAGTGCTTTTCCCAACACTTGTTACTACTACGTATGATGCAACATTTAGGTCTAGAAAAACTAGTAGGGTTCATGAGGAGTGGGATTTGCACTTAGGGAGCAATTTTTTCCCTTGGGAGGAGCAGGTTCTTGAGCCCCTTTAATGGTTGCTAGGGGATTGTGTTCCATATGATGATGATTCCGGAAATAGTGTTCCATCTGATGATGATTACGAAATTCTTTGGCCTTGGAATTCATTGGGTAACTTCACCACCAAATCTTTCTTTGCTTCCATTTTTGACGACACCTGAAGACCTTCACTCCTGCAGCATAACATCTTATGGGAAGCACAAGTACTAACTATAGTTATATTTTTGGGGTAGGTGGCTACCCATGGGAATGTGAACACAGGCAAAGATTTGCGGAAGAAGTTTCTTAATATGTGCTTATCTCCATGTTGATGTTACCTATGTAAGCAATATTTGGAAATCAAGTGATCATATTATTGGAGTTGTGTCTTCTCCTCTGAGGTTGGATACAAACGATCTCTCCATTTTTCTATGATGGATTTGGACGTGCTTGAGGTGGCCCAGTTTTGTTTACATCCTTTCGTAGCTAGTATACAATCAGGTTGGAGAGGTTATCTTTAGTTGGTTTGCTTGATAGTGTTATGGTCCCCATAGAAGGAAAGGAAATCTAGGGTTTTTGATGAGTTGGCTCATTTGCCTATAGCAGTATGGGAGAAGGCCCATATGCTTGCATCTTTTAGGTTGGTGCTAGCAATTTTTTTTAAGAGATATTCACCATCCAAGTGTTTGAGATGATGGGGCAAGTTTGTACAACATAGGGCGCAGATAAGGTCAACCATGATACAGTAGTCATTTTATTTCTCTAAAAGAACTTGTTCTAGCATGCTACCACTTATATGTGTTTCTTTACCCAGACATTTTCTACACCTTTATGTGTTAAACCTTTTATATGCTTTCCCCTATATTCCTATTATGCTAATTTGTCCTTGCGCTTGGCCAATTTTTTATGTCTTGCTCCAAATAATTTTTTTTCTTTGATTGTACTCTACATGTGGTTTCATTCAAATAACGAGGTATTTTTTTTTTTAGATTATTCTGAATTCTTCAAATATTTTGATTTTTTTTCTTTGGTTAATGCAAGTGTTGATATTACTTCTATTGTTTGCTTAGGAAAACAATAAAAAAGAACTTGTTAAACGTAAGAAAAATGCACAAATCTCTTGCCAATTAAGGGGGTCTGAGAAAGGGTCAATGTATGCATTGCTGTCATATGTTCACTTTGTTTTTAGATTTTTTTTTTGAAATAGAAACGGATAATAAATTAAGATAAAGAAATATAGGAATTGGACGAGATGTCCATACAAGGAGTGATCACCCTTACAATAAACTTTGCAAAATTGAGGGCCATCCCCTCATCCATTCTTCTAGAGAGTACCCACCCCCCCCTTTTGGATTGATCACCCAAGACGCAAAGAGGTACACTGCTTTGTGAGATATGCTGCTACTATCTACCCTAGCATTTCTAAAGGTGCACTTATTCCTGGCTTCCCATACGGACGACCAGATGGCATATCTAATCAGAGTCCAAAACCGGGTAAGTTTGTGAGGAACTGAAGCCGGGACTGAGAAAGAGAAAGGGTCTTCTGTCGGGGCAGCAATTGCAGGGAGAAGGGTTCTCCATGATTCCCATACCGATTTCAGAATATCACATCGCGAAAAAAAGGTGTCCTACGTCCTCCTCAGAGTTCCTGCACAAACAACACCAAGAAGGTGAAATGCAAAAGTTAGGCATTTTTAACTGCAATTCAGTAGCGCAATTTAATTTGCCTTGTACAATTAGCCATATTAAGATTTTGATTTTTGTGGGGATGGGGAAATTCCATATATGAAGAAATCTGCCATCTGGTTCTATCTCATTATAAGTGTCCGTCTGTGTCACGAATGCCTTGTAGCAGGATTTGACAGAGAAGGCCTGCATTTCTACTTGTTAAACCTATGAGCTGTTGGTCATAATGCAACAACCTAAATCATTGTCTTAAGGCCTGCATTTCTACTTGTTAAAATATATCTCTATAGGATCTCTTTACTGAGCCCAATTAAATACATTTCAGATTGCTTGTATTAAGTTCATTCTTGCTTATCTAAGAAAGAAAATTGTTAAGCAATTATGTTGGAAGAGAAAAAAGGACAAATGACATTTACCCTCCCCAGATGTTGTAGACTTGTAGTACTATGCATCCATTCTCCTCCTGGTGCAACACTCTCTACACCAAGTGCATAGAGACATAAGTATCTCTGCTTCAAAATGGAAATTATGCAAATTTCTTTATCATCTTGGTATCATGTAGAATGTATAAATGCTATTGATAACTCGTCAATAAATGAACCAAATCAAATTGAAAACAATAATTCACGCACAGTTATTTATACTAGACCCCAGACTGGTCACGCGCTTCCTTCAAACCTGTGCGGACGGGACGTAAGTCCCGTGTTCGAGTTGGGTATCCACCATTTGAATCCCCTATTGTCTCTCGAGTCCTGGCCTTGGGGTGGGCGGGTGCACCCCAGGGTGGATTAGTCAGGCTTAAGCCTGGACACCACCACGTCATTAAAAAAAAAAAAAAAAAACTGGGACTGGTGAGGGTTCTTGAGGATCAGATTGTGAGTGATGACTTTTTTTGGCTGATTAAATTGCATTTCAAATGTATATCAAGGTGTCATTAAAACATAAAATAATACTTGTAACTCATAACTTTCAATACATTATAAGATTATCATAATTCATAGATTAAGAAAATAGGGTATGAAAGGTGCAAAAGAGGACAAAAGGGGCTGTTACAGGACAAAAAAAGAAACAAACAGGAAAGATTTGATTGTTATGCGGTGTTGGCGATTCAAAGATTATTTGTCGAGCATTGTTTTAATTCGTATTACCTGGCATTAGAACTTACAATTGTAGAATTCTTGGGATCAAGCTTTTAAAAGCATTTAATTGGGTCTGGAACTGAAATTCCCAACTTCAGTAATAATAGACAAAAGACCTATGCTTCCTACTTTCTAGATGAAAAGTGGAGAAGGATTTTGGATGCCTCTCCATGGGCTTATTGAAGTTTCATGTGAAGGAGGGTGTTAGTTCTAATATTTAACTTGATGTCTGTTGTTTTTTGTATATCTTCTATGATCAGTGGTCTTCTGCCACTGTGACAAGAATATACTTAAAACCAGATGAGAACAGCGTAGTTTGGGACTATGGGTGGAAGATATCTCTTTTGGAGCCCATTTTATTGCATCTTGTTGCTCAATCTCATCTACTTATATTTATCTATGGGGACTCCTAGTGCTATCATTTTCATTGTTTTCCTCTATAACTTTAGAATTTGTGAATGGCTTTACATGAATTTGGTTATAGTGGTCTGTGAAAATATTTTCTTGTGATGAAAACAGGGGGCATTGACCCTCACACTCACCTAGCAATGGAGTTCATGGGTACTGAGACCATCGATGACTTCTTCAGTGGTCAGGCTGCTGCCTTAGCAGGGGGGACAACAATGAACATAGACTTTGTTATACCGGTTAATGGAAGTTTAACTGCTGGTTTTGAAGCTTATAAAGTAAAAGCAAAAGACGCATGCATGGATTATGGATTCCATATGGCAATTACAAAATGGGATGAACTTGTTGCTAGAGACATGGAAGTCATGGTTAAGGAGAAAGGTCAGCTTCTACTAGGCATATGTGTCAAAGACTGTATAAGAATCTTAATTCGACAGTTTGTTTTCTATTGATTAAAATATACTAAAGCGCACCTTTGCTGACAAATAGGTATAAATTCTTTCAAGTTCTTCCTTGCCTACAAGGGTTCACTTATGATCAGTGATGAACTTCTGATGCAAGGCTTGAAAAAATGCAAGGCTCTTGGTGCCTTGGCTATGGTTCATGCAGAAAATGGTGATGCAGTTGCTGAGGGACAGAAAAGAATGATTGATCTTGGAATCACTGGTCCTGAGGGACATGCACTTTCAAGGCCCCCTGAGGTACTGCGTTCTCTTCTTATATATATATATATAAATGTGTTTCACCTACTTTTGATGTATCGATTTTATTAGTTTTTCCACCAAATCAGAACTTAATGAGCATTGTCAAAATTTTTGCCTTTTTTCTATCACTATTTATCGTACTTCTAAATTGTTATAAAATCCGTAGATAATGCTTATCTTTTCATATGGAAAACTGGCCTACTCTGAAATGTTCAGATAAACAAGAAATAGAGGTTCTTTTCTATAGTTGATGGATATGAGTATCTTAGCCCTTCAGGTATACAATGATTCAGAAAATGTAATAAGAATGCACACTGCTTTAATATTATCGAATATGGATGAGTTTGAAAGGTACACTGTATGCGAAGTTGCATGGATAGTCTATTTTGCTTGTATGGATACACTGGATCTAAGCACTTTTGAATTCAAATGGTCCTGCTTAATTATTTTCTTTCTTCTTGTTATTCAAATATCTTAGCATTCACCGTGGATTATAGTTTCTTCTCTCTCCATTTTTGAGTTTTCTTTTGGCCTAGATAATTTTGAGCATTTTAAAAATACTGTTAATGTATATGTGCTAATATTATATGGATAAACTTGCCCCACTGTCTAAGCGAAATTCCCTATAGATAACCCTTAGACAGCACTACTACCAATCCAAAAACGACAGTAGCGGTTCAGAAATCTCTCACAAATTAGCCATGGGATGGAAGCCATCATGAAAGACTTGTTTGTTCCTCTCCTCTCATAAAGACCATCATATTGCTGAATGTTGGTCCTGATGATTTCTTTTGAAGCCTGGATGGTGTTCATGAAGGAAAAAAATATTTCTGAAACTCTTTTTAATGGAGTTGCCAATCAAGTCTGGAAAGTGATGGCCTTATCCGAGATCTTTTTAGTGACCAAGCATTGCCCGCATATATGCACACAGACTAAAAATCCTGGTCGCACAATTAGCACTAGTATGGGGATAAGCGCAAAGACAAGAATCTCTTTTGCAGCATGTCCCCTGTATTCACATTGCCATGAGAGGTTACTCACCCCAAGAATAATGTTGAATTGTTTGATACTATTATCCCCTTCTTCTCATATTTGATTAGAATATCATGCGTATAGCACCTTATCACTTGACCCATTACAGTAATTATTCTTGCTTATTACATGTTATCAGAATGTATCATCTAGTTTGCAATTTAATTTTTGGGAATTATGATTTCTTGAATCAAACAATTGTCCATGTGGTGGACTTTGATAGTTATTCCTGCCCAACAACATGAAACAATACGTACATGTATAGATGTAGATATGGTCATATCTATGTTGTTATGAGATGAGTGAAAAAGAGGAAAGCAGCTTGGCCAAAAAAAAAAAAAAATGTACAATGATATTTCGAGATGACCTAATGTTAATAATAGAAGAGGCACCTCAAAGTCAAAATAAGGAAGATAGCAATTAACAACGATGTAGAAATGCATTTCACTGCTTGTGGAAGTCTTTATGTTCAATGAGTCCTGGTTTTCTCTGGCATTCAAGGACTGTGGTGGGCAATGCTTCTCTATCCTATTTTGGGAAGACACTTTCACAGAAATGTATCATCATCTTTATCACATCAGCTGACAACCAACCTATTTGTTAGTTCCTATCCCACAGCTCATGAAAAACTTCTGTTTCATCTAGGAACCTACACAGCCTTACCACTAGAGTACTCATTGAAATTCTAGCCCTTTTGGTAGTCTTACCACAAATTAGACTTTCTAATATCGCTGATTTCTTAACTTGGACTCTTAACCTTTGTGGTAGATTCTCTATTAATTCGTTTTTTGTATTTGTGCGTTTCTTGCCTTCATTCCAACCCTCTTCTTTGCCCAAATTATATGGCATATCTCTGTACCATCTAAGTTAGGGAATTTTGGATGGCTGCTTGCCCAAAAGAGCATTAACTCTTTGTGATGCCTTTCAAAAGAAATCTCCAAAGTTGTGCATTTCCCCGCATTATTGCCTTTTGTGTTTTCAGGAGCATGAGACTCGTGAGAGTGCCCAACATTAATTTTTCGCATGTGAATTTGCAAAAAGAGTTTGGGATAGATGGTTGTCATTTTCAAGTGGTTACCTTCTAATATTAATGAAGGGTTATCACTCTTCTATTTACAAAGTCTCTCAAAAGAGGTACATGAAACTACTCTCATCACATTCTGTGCCACATTATGGTCATTGTGGTTAGAAAGGAATGACAGAATTTCCCACAACAATATCAAGGAAAGCAAGGAAATTTGGGATTTTATTAAGCTTGTAATTAGTACTCGGGTCCACGCATCCCCATGGGGAAGGGGTTGATCATTGCATGTAGATTCATATAGTCAATCACGTGTAGATGATGTTGAGAAAATACCTTGTCAAGTTGAATTGAGTATATTCCTCACAATTTACTTTTTTTCTTTTATGTTTTTGCCGAAAGAAGTGTTAAGACCTTAGAGTTGGTATTCATTTTCTTTCTCTGATGAATATTGTCATGCATCATTTCAATAGTGATGATATAACTATTGCTTACATTATAATGTTGGAGCCTGCCTTGGGGCTTTTGCATAATTGTATCCCCATTCTTTTATACTTCATCATTCAAGTTCAATGATCACGCAGTTGGAAGGAGAGGCAACTTCTAGGGCAATTCGTCTGGCAGGTTTTTTGAATACACCATTGTATGTAGTTCATGTCATGAGCATTGATGCCTTAGAAGAGATAACCAAGGCAAAAAAATCAGGTTTCGCTTTTGAACTATTTCTATTTTCAATAAATATTTGGTGAATCCTTTGATGGTACTAATATTCTGCCGGTGAATTTTCTCTCATGCTAGTTCACATGTATACTTTGGTTCCTCTTTGATATTTTTTTTGTTCGACCATTTGTATGTTTTGGCTTGATATATTTTTAGACCTTTGAAAGAATGTCCATAGCCCATGTAATGTTGAAACCTCAAAGAGAGTAAATTTTTCTCATAAAAATAATTGTTATTAATGAGAAACTGTTTGTCAATATAATTTTGTGAAAAAAAAAAGTGGTGTCTCAGTCCTAGTGTGATTGATCATCCTCTTGGACCATCTACTGATCATTGTCTTGGTAAGTTATTACCTTGCTAAATAGCTAATTAGAGGCAAGCCCCTCCTCGGGCAAATTCGTTTTTTTGCTCCTTAGCATATGGGGTATTAGCAAACTTTTTCAGCTAATTTTCCACTCCCATGGGCAAGTTCTTATGCATAAGGAAAAGAAAAATGTCTACTTCTAGAGCAATAATAGAGCATGAACTATAGGTAAGCTTAGCTCCACTCAACTCAACTAAGCCTTTTCCATACCATATACGGTTCACTACAAATATTATAATATAGCTTGAATTAGAATAAAAAGAAAATTTGAATATGACCCAAGAGAAAATTAACTAACAAAATAACACTTTAAACAAGAAATAAAATGAAACCAACAGCTTGATTGTAGAATTCATGAACCAAAATAACCTCCTTTGCCAACATAACATCTTTGCTCTAAGCATCAAAGCACTATAGCCTCCAGTGAATCTTCAATTGCAGCATATGAGTTGTAAGGTGGAAGAACATTAGGCTAGAAAAAGACTACAATGAGGCTCAAAATAAGGAAGCTGAGATGTCTTAGCTGAAGCGTAGAAATTTCTGTTCATAGGTTGAATGATTGATGCTAAGCAATAATCCGCACAAAGAGTGGGCTGCTATGTAGGAAATTTTGCCTGCTTCTGGTAACCTTGAATCTTCTATATAGTCAGCCAAGTTATGCAGATCCCTTTGGCACTAACAATACTTATTTTATGGTGCAAATACTGATTGCGTCTCACTTCATAGCTTCCACATGTTGAAGCTTTCTTTGTCGGAAGGAGGTAAGAGAATTTGACTTTACTCATTTGGATCAATTATAGAACCCACGGGAAAGGCCTTGGTTGCTAATTTTCCTTTATATTTGAGAAGCTTTGAGTCTTTTGAGTAGGACCAATAGGTGCTAATGGCTTCTTTGCTCATGGGTGTTGCTGATGGGGCATTGGAAATGAGCATAACTTGTGAGATAGCTTGCATCTTTCCTCTATATTTAGTTTTAGATTTTCATACATAAATATCCAATTTTCAATTTTCAACATGGCAGGTGCAATAACCTCAACATGGAAAGGACTGAAGTACCCTTATTTGTA
This sequence comes from Tinospora cordifolia, assembly GCA_030144865.1. NCBI lineage: Eukaryota > Viridiplantae > Streptophyta > Magnoliopsida > Ranunculales > Menispermaceae > Tinospora > Tinospora cordifolia. Next base: position 12,464 of record JAJIYU010011850.1, read on the forward strand.
ATTATCAACATTCCACAAGCCTAAGGACATCATGCCCACTGCATAGGATACATACTTTACCTAGTTTGGCCTTGCATGACTAGGGTAGTTCAACATGGTATTGTTATTGTACATGTACAAAGCATGCATGGAGGGTCCCACATGGGGAAAACCCCACAGAAAGGATAAGATATTTATACAAATGCTCTTTAGGATGTATGATGCGGGGGTGTAAAGAAGAATGGGCTTCTAAATAAATCCCTACCTAACAGAAACTTAGCTCCTATAGAAGGGGACATTGACTGTGGAGGGGGATTTGTCTCTTATTTTTGCTTCGCTTCCCCAGGAGCTCATCTTACAGGTAAATAAAGGAACAGGTCTAGGGAGCAGCATCAGGAAAATAATTAATGGTAGAAGTGATGGTATTATGCTTTTTTGTTTTTAGCTCAAAGTCAATCTTACACATCTATTAGTGTAGATCTTGTGTTGAATTTGATTCATCTTGCACTTTCTTAATGTTAATGGTTCATTTTATCAGGTTGTAGAACCTAATTAAATCCTGTTGTGTATATTGGGGCTTGGCCTTTCTGTTATAATGATTATAATTTGAACAAATGGACACAAGTTTATTTATGTCCATTAATATGCGAAAACTATCTTTTATTTTATTTTATCCTTTCTATACCTTTTAAGTCTTTAAAATCTTATTCAGATTGATACATTGATAAACTAATCTATTCCAGAAAAGCACATATCCTGGCAGGCTCAAGTCTGATTTTTTCCAGGCTTAACACTGATGATAATTTATAATCATAGGTTACATGTCATATGGTTCATTTTTTCCTACTTTTTCATTGTCTCAATTCCTAATTCTTGAACGTATGACATGTTTCACAACTGTAAATAGGTTTAGATGGTCCTATGATATGGAGCAATCACTCATATATGCTGTCAATATCAGGTCAAAGGGTTATTGGAGAACCAGTAGTTTCAGGATTGGTCCTTGATGATTCCAAGCTTTGGGACCCTGATTTTACCACTGCTGCAATGCAAGAATTCATATACCTTCTAGTTCCTCCCCCTCCTTCACTTCCACTCTTTTTCTTTGTCTAGGAGTCAGAATCTTCTGTAAGCAATATGTGATGTTTATCATTTCAGGTATGTTATGAGTCCGCCGATTAGAAAATCAGGACATGATAAAGCGCTTCAAGCTGCCCTTTCAACAGGAGTCTTGCAGGTTTTCTTCTTATCTTCAACCTAGATTTTGAGTTCATGTTTATTATGTGCATGAATCACTTTGAGCTCATTTTCTTGAATAATATAATATTATGAGTCTCTTGATATTTCTGATTATGGAATTGCTTTACTTTGACATAGTACAAATATAGAAAAATTACATAAATAATAGAATTAGATGTTGAGAAAAAGACATCAAACTTTGGATATGTTCCTTGTAAAATGAATAAAATAGATAACGTTTTTTCCTTTATTTATTTTTATTATTTTTTAGAGGAAACAACAAAGTGATTCATTAAAAGGAAAAAGATGGACAAGCACAAACATATCATCTTTGGTGATTAGAAAAATATGGCCAAACTATAGCTAAATCAAAAACAATTGATAACTTTGTTACATGAATCTAGTTAAGAAAATAACATCAGATGACATTGAAAATTAAGATAATCTGAAAAAATTGCTCTCGCAAAATAATGTTTGATGGTAGCCATTGCTGTTTGTAAATCAAGTAAAATTTCAGTTTTGCTGTATTTATTTGATTTAAGATTGCAATTAAATTCCTGGAAAGTAGAAATAAATGAAGTGAAGTGCTTTCAGTAGACAAAATGAATAAATTCAATTCATTGAAAGATTGGTTCTGATGTTAAGAGTTATGTGTAGCTAGAACTTCAAATCTCAAATCATCCTATTCAAATTTTGATTAAGAGTATTTATACTAGTTTAGACGAAAAATTATAATAAAATGTGTAGGCTCAACTCTTTAGGTGATGGTTAGTTAATTTTTACTTGCTTTCCTTCTAATGAGAGCAAAAGTAAATCATTCTGCTAATGGCATAAGAGAACTTCACTAATGAGAGTTTTGCCCATTTTTTAATGTAATATCCGATTGATCATTTACCATGAGTGACACTTCTACAGTTTCCAGGCTTTTCACATGAACAGCCATCTCAGTTTCATTGTTATGAAAGGTGGCCTTTATTTACTCATTACTATTGTATTTTTAAGTAATTTATTTTATTTTTATTTCTTGAAAAAGAATGAATTTTCTGCTCCCTTTGCATGGAGACCAAAGGTTTGCTATAGAAATATTGAATGAAATCTACTAATATTTTGATTGATTTTGGGAAACTATCTATTTATTTGATTGTAAGTATGCCAAAATCATGAGCTAGCTACTTGGTTTCGGCACATTTTTCAGGGAACTGTAACCCACTAAAGCTGGTCAACTTATTTCTTGTAGTTAAATGATTCCAAAGTGGGATTTACCTCATACTAGAGTGGGAGGTGGTTTTGAG
>JAJIYU010011851.1:0-14975 GCA_030144865.1 Tinospora cordifolia
GCACTACACTCACTTCCCCTACACCTATGTATTGTGATAACCAAAGTGCTATTCAGATTGCTCACAATTCAGTGTTTCATGAACGAACAAAGCATATTGAGATTGATTGTCTTTTCACTCGCCATCGCTTGCAAGACGGCACCCTTACTTTACCATTTGTGCCCTCCTCTTTACAACTTGCAGATCTTTTTACAAAGTCCCACTCTACTTAGCGGTTTCGTTTTCTTGCTGGCAAACTCTCATTGCTTGTTCCACCAGCACCTTGTGTTTGAGGGGAGATATTAGTTATATATGGTAGTTTAGGTATTCTGTATGTAAGGGCTATATAAGCCACAGTCTAAGTTTTGTATTTCATTCTTTTCGCAACCCTAATAAGACAAATTCCTTCTTATTAGTAGAAACAATCTGTTGTTAATGTTGTTGTTGTAGAAACAATCTACTATTGTTGTTGTTGCTTGTCGGTGAAGGTAGGGGTGCTCTTAACCAAACCCAACACCCATTCTCCGGTGCGCAGATTTGAATAGGTCGATGCTGGCTCTCCATAATGTTGTTGCTCACCGGTAAAGAAAAACCCTATGATTCGTGCTCACCCTCTGTTGGTAACCAAACCCAACACACATTCTCTGGCGCCCAAATCTAAATAGGTAGATATGTTCAGATCTGCTTGCAGGCGTTCCACCGTTGCTGTTGGTGTTTGCACTCACCGCGTTTGCCGATGACCATTGCTGTTTAGATATGCTCGACGGCGTTCTGTCGCTGCTGCTACTATTTGCTGCTCGTTGTCGTTTGCTAATGACCGTTGTTGTTCAGATTTGCTTGTTGGCGTTCCGCCGCTCCTGCTGTTGTTTGCAACTTATTGCTGTTTGTCAATGACTGCTTCTATTTAGATCTGTTCGCTGACGTTCTGTTGTTCAAATTTGCTCGTCGGCGTCTGATTTCTCGTTTCTACCCTTCACTTGGTGCTTCATCTCTGTGGTGGTATGCAAATCTTTGTCAGAACTATTATTCTTCTTCTTCCGAATCTACTTCCCCAAAACTTTCTGGTAGTTGTGACGAAAAGAACAGTAGCAAGTTAGTATCAATTCTGGTGGCTTCCATGGCGGCAATGATAGCAGTGAGGGAAGTGAACACGATGGCGGTGACGCATCAATCTAGCGGTGCAGGGCAGAATCTTCGCCGGTATACATATATATTATATACAAATAATATACTATATATGTACAATATACATATTATATACAAATAATATACATACAATATACTAATAATGTATAGATAATATACAAATATTAATTATACATATTATATATAAATAATATATGAAAAATATACACATAATATAGATAATATATACTAATAATATACAATTTTAAAAATCTTTTATATAATTTTTCTTGATTTTGTTGCTCTCTTGCGCACAATGCCGAAGAAGAATTGTTGCTGTTCACCGGAGTGGTGTTCGTTGGAATGTTATTCGCCAGCCTCGTGCTCGTCGAAGTGATACTCACTGGATTTTTGTTGTTAATTGGCCGGAGTGGTGTCGCCAGACTATTGATGTTTGTTGGCCGGAGGGGTGCTTGCCGGACTGTTGTTGTTTGCTGTCCGAAGTAGTGCTCGCCCTTTTGTTATTTTTATAATTAATATTCTAATACTTGTATAAAATTGAAATATTCAGTATTATTATAATATATTTTATAATATTGTATAGAAAAGTAAAAAGCTCAAAAATATACCATCCGATGATGTGGGCCCAAGGCATGGGAGGCGGAGTGTAACATAATCACACAATTGCAGGGTCAATTTCAAGGGTGAACAGAACAATCACAGGGGCGATTTTAGGTAACTAGAACTAGAAATTGTAGGGGCAAACAACAAAATTGCGGGAGCAAACAATAACAATCGTGAAGCAATCGCAGGGGCAACAGACAATGATTTTAGCAAGACAATTTCGGGGGCAAATAGCAAGATGATTTCGGGCAACGATTGTAGCAGAGGTGAAAGCGCAGAATGAACCAAAACCAGGCAACAATTTCAGGCAAAGCAAGAGAAGAATCCATCACCAAATTTGAAGAAGGAGATCAAAAACATGAAGGAGAAGAAGTGCAAAGAAGCAAGAGGAGGAATCTTGAAGCACGTGGAGGAGAGGGGAATAAAGAAGGATAGAGTGGAGAAGAAATGAAGATCAACAACAACAACAAAGACCAATCTCACTAACTAAAAGGGAAACAACGAACATAGAAGATGCAATAAGGAGTTGCAACATAAGGAGAAAGTTTTGGGGCAGATGGATCAAAAGGAGTGATCGAAGCAGAGTACAGAAAAAGGTGCTTGAGAGTGACTTGCAAAAACCACAAATCTTCCACAAATGGAACCATTGGCTTTCAGTTTCAGAGCGTTGGCATCTCCAATTAAAACCCCATGTTTACCAAATTCCTCTCCAATCAAAGCTTCGACGCCGTAACAGTTGTTGGAAGAGATAGATCTGTTCGCCCAAATGCCGACGAAATAGGGAAGAAGATGTTCACCTAGACACTGACGAAACATCAGCACATCAATTCACAGAGCAGACATCAACAACAAGCAGCAACGATTGCAAAGGCAATAGATAGCGAACTAGATTGGTAGCGAAGGGCAACAGAATAGCAGCAGTGAACAAATAGGCATGGGGCAAGCAGTAGTGGCGCGTAACAGGTTGAAAACAGAGATTAGGGCAAATAGACGAATACACGATAAAATTATAAATATTTTTTTAAAAATTGATATAAGTGAAAATGAGAAACAATAAACAAATATTTTAAAAAAATTGATATTTTTTGTAATTTCCTCTAAAAACTACCACGAGTCATAACTATCATAATTTAAAAAAATTTAGTTATATTTAAAATAAGTAAAATTTTAATAAAATAAATCAAAGATAAAGGACCAAGGCCTAGGCCCAATATGTTTACATTTACAAAAACCTAAACTCCCTATACTCTTTCTTAAACCAAAGCCCTTCATTTTTCCCTTTCTCACAAGTTCACTTCCTTTTTCTTTCCTTCTCTTTCTTATATGGGACAAAACTTAATTTCCTCATCAAACATTCCTTCATGAGAATTTATAGAGTTAATTAATATCATTTGTTTTCAATAAATCTAATTGGAGATTGAGAATAACATTATTAAATATCTAAGGAAGACAATTTTCTTACTTATGTTTAATCTAGATATTGCAAGATAAAAAGATTATAATGTTTTCTATATACTAAAGAATATCAGTTTATTGATCTTCAAATAATTTGGGTAGTCATAACATGTTGTTAGAGACTACTTATGACTTATGGGTTAAAATGAGTTTTAGCTTACTACCAACGTACTGTTAACCTTACAAAGACCCACACAATGGTTCAGTCTATTATTATGTAGTTTGCTCACAAAATAAGCAACACTAGGTCAAGTAAAATTCATAGAGTACATAAAGCTTTTAATCACTTAAGAAATTGCATTGTTTATAATTTCTTCAATTTGCAACTTGCATCAAATATTCTCACAGCAAATTTAACAATTATATTAGTTAAACATCTCTTTTAATATTTTTTTTCTACACTGTGATTAACAGAAAGTATATTCCCATTTTAATTTATCTTGATTTGAATATGGAAAATAAGGAGCTCTACCGTTTCTAGTTTCAAATTTGCTATTAGCATACGATTTACATATAAACATACTAATACAAAAGAATCTTTCCTCTTCTTGAAGTGAACACATTTATTATTATTATTATTATTATTATTTTCTAGAATAAAGAAACCATCATATAGTTAGAAGCATCACAAGTGCAAAATAGTAGAAGCAAAAATTACAGGTAATCAAACTACAAAATAACCAAAGACAAAAGAAAACAACATTACATCAAGACAAACATACATCTAGACAAGTTCCTAATCTAATTTCTCATATCACAACTGCCCTTCAATCTAAAAGCCACCAACAAGTAGCCACCAAAGTTATGACATTGACTCATAAACACATCTGGATTTGTTCTCAAACATCCTTTAGGGCTAGGGTTAAACCATTTTCACTGGTGCTCAGCAGCAACTGCAAGGATATCTCCTCCTATAAGCTCCCATCTTGAAAAGTTCGACCTCCGAGTATTAAATACTATATACACATCTGATTCTACCAATGCTAGGAAAGATTTGCTTCTGATGCTAATCAAATCCCTTTCTTCATTGCCGATCACTCGGCTGCAGGCATAATTTCACCTTTATTTCGGCTTTGTTGAGCATCAATTGTTGCATCGACGTTCAATTTATAGTCCCCTTCCCACATTGCAGATATATTTTCATAGCTAAGAAACAAAGCAAAGGCTATTGCCATGCACTTGTTTGAGTGTGCTCTTGTATGTACAAGCAATAAGCTTTCTGTTCCGAAAACATATCTTTGTCAAGAAATGAAAACAAGCAAATCTCCACTCATTTTGACACTATTATCTAATGTTGGCTCTAGGATATCTCAACTCGCTATGAGATAACATAGCAATGAGTGCTTTCCCATGAATGCAGTGTGCCCAAGGTTCTCCCGCATGCAAATATTCGCAGCGGGAGAGACCTTCAAGAAAAATGCCTTCAATTAATCCTTATCCATCTGTTGAAAGCTACAAATGTGCCCTTGGGACATAACCAACTTGCTTGAGATGATTCCCTAATCTATCCATCATGTTGTATATCCTTGTTGATTGCGGATGTGATCTATCACCAACTGTAAATTCATGAACGTTATTATCTAGCTCAATTGAACTTGCTCCAGCCTGCTTTTGAACAGTGGTGTTCTTCATTTGCAATCGAACTCTAGCAAAATCATCCCAATGGCCTGCCGCAGCATATATATTACACAAAATAGCATAATTACCAGCATTGGAAGGTTCCAGTCTGATAAGCCGCTCAATCACCTCCTCTGCAAGCACCACATTATTGTGCATTCGACAAGCCCCCAAGAGGGTGCCCCAAATAATGGCATTTGGCTCCAGAGGCATGGTTTCAACAAGCTTGAATGCTTCGATCAAACGCCCACCTTTTCCAAGAAGGTCGATCATGCATCCATAGTGCTCAATTTGGGGAACAATTCCGTACACACTCCTCATCATAGAGAAGTAATGTTTACCATCGCTGACGAGACCGGTGTGTGTACAAGCACACAACACGCCCACAAAAGTGACACCATCAGGCACAACCCCTTCATTTCTCATCCTTGAGAATAGCTCAAGGGCTCTCTCACCATGCCCGTGCATGGCTAACCCTTGTAGCATTGAATTCCAAGAAACTACATCCTTCTCCATCATCCCATTAAAAATTTCCATTGCATCATCAAGGTTTCCACACTTCCCGTACATATCAACCAAGGCATTGCACACTTGAGTACTATATACTGCCCTTCTTCTCCCCCTTTTATAAGAAGCATGCACCCTCTTACCCAAACCAAGCAAACCAGATTCAGCACAAGCTGACAATATGCTAACAAAAGTTCCATCATCGGGCTCTAATCCAGCCTTCTCCATCTGATCAAACAAGCTAACTGCCTCGTTAGAAAGCCCTTTCTCAGCATATGCTGAAATAATTATAGTCCAAGGAACCAAATTCTTGACGGGCATCATATCAAACAACATCCTCGCCATTTCAATGTCACCAGCCTTACTATACCCCAATATCACTGTTGACCAAGAAATCACATTTCTCTCAGGCATTTTCTCAAATAGCTGAAAAGCATGATCCATTTTACCCGCCTTCACGCACCCATCCAATATCGTATTCCAACTGACAGTATCTCTGACGGGCATTTCTTCAAACAGCCTATAAGCTTCGTCTAAGTCACCCAGTTTCACTAACCCAGAAATCATAGAATTCCAGGACACAACATCTCTTTCTGACATTGAATTAAACACATTCTTCGCAGCAGCAACACCAAGACACCCACATTTGGAGTAAGTATCAATCAACGAATTGGGTACGAAAATATCGGACGACAAACCAAGTTTTTCAATTTGGGCATGAATCATTTCGACCCGTTTGAAAGCCAATTGGCCAGAACAGGCCTTGAGAAGAAAAGAGTAAGTGAAATTGTCTGGAAAAACACCATTTTTTTGCATTTCGAAGAAGGCGGAGAAGGCATGAGAGTGTTGGGAGTTCTGGGCGTAACCTCTGATAAGAGTGTTGTAGAGAAGAACATTGCGGTCTTGAATTAGATTGAAAGCATTGACTGCTAAGTTCATTTGCCGACAGAGAGCGAACGCAGCGATTAGTTTGGGCGCCACAAAGGGGTCCTGGTGGAGATTGGCTCTGAAAATTTGAGCTTGGATTTGCTTCAGATGATTGAGGTTTGAACACTTGTGTAGGTCTGACAACTGTTGTTCGAACAATCTCCGCTTGGAGACCCAAGTTGGCGTTCGAATCGCCGTTGACATCAGAAAAACGGAGGAATATCTGTGTCAGAGCGTTGAATAAGAATTAACATATAGACTTGGTGGAGAATTCAATAAGGTTTGTGCATGAAAAACGGATAGTGAAGATGAAAGTTACAGAGCTGAAGGACTGCCACCCAAAAGTCTGGATCGACTCGTCGTGCAAAATCATCTCTTCTTGAATAAAAGCTGTCCTCATGTTTTTCCAACATGACATGATTCTATCAGTCTGGCTGCTCCTGCACTAACTTTTAGATCGTTGTTTCCTTAATATGATAAAATTGTTCAAATACAAGTGATAAATGGGTGCTTTCTTTTTAAACATATTTTATTTACATCATCATCACCAGTTATTGAATGACCTTTTTCGTTTTTTTCATTATATTATGTTGACCTTAACATTGATCTTCATTTGAGCTGCAATAAAACTTTAAATAGAGAGCTCTCCTAATATAATTTTTTTATACTTATAACTCAAATTTAAAAAACTTTTAATTAAGATTTATTGAATCTCGTCCACTTAATTTAATTCTATTAGTTATTATATCTTCTTTCACCACACAATGTTTTATGATTTTGTGGCATGTTTGTATAATTCAAAAATAATATAATGCCTATGAAAATAATCTATAGCACCCCCAAAGCACCTCGGACTCAAGAAAAAGTTCTCTCCAATTTTATGTGTCCTGCCATGTTAATACCCTTAATTTATTAACGTTTAAGAGAATCATCTCTCTTATTTGATTCCCCAACTTTTGGGATATGGGAAGATACAATGACTACTATTAACTAATAGTTATATCTTGAATTTAGGAGATATAGAGATATTTATCTAAGTTATTTAGCTTAAAATAGCAATTATTTCAACATGATCCAAAATCCAAGAACTCCCACGGTTAGGAATATATGGGTTGAAAACATCACACATTATGGATCAGTGCCAGCATTAGGCAAAGTAGTAAATGAGAGCCTAAAAATAAAAGTTCAATTAATTAATAAATTTTTGAACAAACACATATTTGTACAAAAAATAGGAATATTTACAAAAATATTGTTATTTTCGATTATATACAAAAAGAGAAAATTAATATTAAAAAAAAAAACCAAAAACAGTTTAAAAACGAATTTTTATGAAATGAAACATGAATATGTTGCAAGATAAAAAGCAATGGTATACAATATGCATAACTTCTGTATATATATTGTATATAGAATGCATACATTGCAAGATCTAAAAAACATGGTATACAACACGTATAACTTCTATATATAGAATGCGATAAGTTACAATATCTCAAAAATACTGGTATACAACGTGTTTAACTTTAGTAAAACGTGTGTATATAGTGTGATATTTCTAAAAAAATGATATGATAGTATTATTTTTGAATAATATTAGTATAACATGTTATACAAAAAGATAACAGTGTTCAAAAACTGATTTGTTATGATAAAAATGGAATATAAAGGTATAAAATCTTTAAAATTGGCATATAATAATATAAAAATATGTACAGTGTATAAAATCTTTAAAAATAGTATAATGATGGTATGCAAAAACGTTCAATGTCCAAAAACTATGATGAGCTAGGCTAGATATTTTAGGTATAACGATGGTATAACATCGGTATACCAATCTTTCCTTTGTTATTCTACACAAAAACTGAGATGAGCTGGGCCAGATATTTTAGGTATAACATCGGTATACCAATCTTTTATCTGTTATTCCACTTTCTTCTTTCTTTCTTCTCTCCTCTTTTCTCTCTTAGTTCTTTCTTCTTCGCCACATCTAAGACATCCAATCCATCCTTTATTTCCATTCTCACAAATCTCCATAGCTTCATCACCTCAACACTCATCTGATTCTCTCTTGATTCACCTGCGAATTAGTCCCTGTACATGATGCTTTCTTCTTCGTTGCATCTTTGAATCTTCACTGATCTGTTGATAGATGAAGTAGATCGGGATGCCCAAATGCACCCCTCGCAGAGATTTCTCCCTTCACAACCTTTGCTTAAATCTGTGAACGCCACTATTGCTCATCTTCAAAGAAGATTTGAAGCTCCATCTGCTAGCTGCTACTGTTTCTGCATCTTCTTCTGCTGCTGATAATATTGCCGTCACTCATCTTCAAATCCTCAATGAGCCAACACGTTTGAGAACACCTAGATCAGTGAACACCCAAAGTTTTTGATATTATCATTCATCCTCGTCGTAGAGATTTCTGCCAGATGAACACTACATTAGCCCAGATTTGTGACTACCACTGCCGTTCATCTTCAAAGGAGATGCAAAGCTCCATCCGCTATAGCACTATTTCTGCGTCTTCTTTTGCTGCTGATAAATGATGAAGATCTAGAAATGACAAAGATCTATGAAGATTCGAAGGTGGTGAGGCAAGTAGTGCAACAGAGACCAGATTGAAAATGGTGAGGCATGTGTGACGAAATAGAGTAGTGGCATGCACGAACGCAAAGAATTGTGAAAAATCGGGGCCAAAACACGAAGACTAAAGCAATGGCGTGCGTGAGAGCAATGGTGATAGAGTAGGCCGACGAGTGAGAGGAAATAGAGAAGTGGCACACACGAACATAAAGAATTGTGAAAAATCGGGGCCAAAAAATGAAGACTGAAGCAATGGTGTGCGCGAGAGCAATGACATCAGCGGTTGGAAACAATGGTGGCATAGAAACAGAGGCATAGGCAGTGAGCGTGAAACTGATGGAATGGCAACAACAAAGGCGTGGTGATTTGTAGCAGCAACGACAAGGTGATCAGTATGAAACATAGCACAATGGGCAGCGACAAACACATGCGAAGGGTTTGTGAAACAAAATAGAATAAAACAAAGAAACCAGAGTAGCCTGGAACACCATCATTGTCGTGAATGGAAACCTCACATATATATGAACAGCTGGAACAAAGACCAACAAATGTGAAGAAACCTAATTGCTGTTTTGTGTTAAATTATATATATTCCGGTATATTTGATATTATTTAACAATACTTGGTATACCTAAAACTTTATAAAAAAAGTCACATACACTAATGAAAATAAGTTTATTTTTTTTGACATTTTCTTTAAATTTTTCTAATTTTTTAAATATATTTTTAATTATATATATATAGTTTATATGGGCTTCCAAAAATAAGAGGCCCCAAGGGTGACAAGGGCCCAAGGCCGTCGCCCTTTGGGCCTTACCTTAGGACGGATCCTGCATGGATGCCTCAAAACTTAATTCACTTGATGTTATTTCCACTTTTACATCATGTGGATGAAATTATATTTTCAATGGAAGGTAATAAGCTAATGGGTTGTGAAACAGTGACAGTAGTTGAATTCGAGATCTATGTTACCTGGTGTCTAGAAATAATTCGTGTATGTAGATCAATGTGGATATAAATAAAAAGTGTTCATAAGATTAATTATACCACAGGTTTTCCATGCGTTTAATGTTGTCAAAGTGATTTAAACTGTAGTAAAATGAGTTTCCAATGTCATCTACAATCCAAAAGCCTCCCTCTTTACTGGAAGAAATTTTTTTGCGATTTTTTGTGTGTCTCACCACATTCACACCCCTTAATTTATTGGGATTTAATAGAAATATTTCTCCTAATTGATTCTTTTCAATTCTTGGCATATGTGGAGATAGCATAACAATTAACTAGTAGTTATAGATCGGTTGGATTTAAGAGATTGTAAGATAGACAGACACAAGGAAAACATACCACATAAAATAGCAATCAAGCTACCAAGATGGATTAATGATTACTAGCAGTGAAAAACAAAATTTCTGCAATAAGCCTCAATTACTGTAGGCTGGGATCACATGTATTTATACTATTCAAGAGTTAGTTATAACTACTGAACTGCTAATAGATACATTTTTGGGTTAATTATATAACAAACTGTTAACCATCATTACAGTGTCAAAACAGAGCATGGTATAATGTGTTTTACAACTCACTATAGCACTAGTATAACGTCGGTATCACCTTTGTATACCCTCATATCACCTCGCGCACGGTATAACGAATGCACTCAGTATGGTATAACTTTTGTACAACTCACTTTAGCGCCAGTATAACGTCAGTATCACCTTTGTATACCCTCATATCACCTCGAGCATGGTATAACGAATATGCTCGGTATGGTATAACTTTGGTATATTAGTGTCCCACTCTCACATCCCCCCTCAATTGAGTGGGTGGAGGACACACATGTAGATTGTCCAGAGGAAATACAAACCAAGAGGGATACGAAGCCTTTGTCAATCCATCAACAAGTTAATCATCAGAAGGAACATGACGAACTTCTAAAGATTTGTTCAGGACCATGTCGCGGACGAAATGAAGATCTAATTCGATGTGTTTGGTGCATGCATGAAAAACAAGATTCTCTGTCATGGCCTGAGCACTAGTATTATCACACCACAATAGAGGAACACCACAAATCACAATTTGTAATTCATGTAGCAATGAATTTAACCAATAGACCTCAACAACAGCCTAGGCAAGTGCCCTATACTCAGATTCTGCACTTGAACGAGCCACAACTTGCTATTTCTTGGATTGCCATGAAATTAAACAATTTTCTAAAAACATGCAGTAAGCACCAATAGATTTTCGATCATCAACAGAGCATGTCCAATTAGCATCAGTAAATCCATAGAGAAGAAAAGAATCAGATTTACGAAAATGTAAACCATGATCAATAGTTCCACTAAGATACCGTAGAACTCTTTTTACAGCTTGCCAATGACTTGTGTATGGTGTTTGCATGAAATGACTGAGCTTGTTAGTGATATATGAAATATTAGGTCTAGTGAGGGAGAGATATTGCAGAGCACCCACAACACTTCTGTATAATATAGGATCACTAAAAATTTCACCATCAGTTGCAGACAACTTCTTCCCCAAAGCAATAGGTGTGGCAACTGGATTAAGATTAGTTAATCCAACTATACTAAGAAGATCTCTGATGTATTTTGATTGATTAAGATACATACTAGAAGTATCACGAAAGACATCAACCCCGAAGAAATAGTAAAGTAATCCAAGGTCTTTTAATGCAAATTCAGCATGAAGTTGGGTAATAACAGATAAGATTTTTGAAGTATTGGATCCAGTAACCAGTATGTCATCTACATAAACAAAAATGAAAATAGAATCTTTGCTATCATTTTTGTAGAAGAGTGACAGATCAGCTTTGGAATTTAAAAAATTCCACTTCAATAGGACCTGCTTAAGTTTATCATACCACGCACGGGGAGCTTGTTTCAGTCCATATAAAGCCTTGTGGAGAAGGTAAACATGATCTGGGTACTTATCATGAAAAAAACCTTCGGGTTGAGTCATGTAAACTTTTTTAGTTAAAATACCATTTAAGAAAACATTATTTACATCCAATTGATAAATAGGCCAATTAAATTGAATAGCCAGAGCTAACATAATTCGAACAGTAGTAGCCTTTGCAACAGGACTAAATGTCTCACCAAAATCTATCCCTGGAGTTTGGTGAAACCCTTTTGTTACTAGTCGAGCCTTATGTCTGTGAATCTAACCATCATTATTTTGTTTAAGCTTGAACACCCATCTGTTGCCAATAACATTCCTAGCTTCTAACTTTGGTACCAAGGACCATGCATTATTTTTTATTAAGGCAAAGTATTCTTCATTCATAGCATTACGCTATTCAGGAACATTAGATGTTTCCTTCACATTAACTGGTTCAGAAGAGGCAATAGCTGCTGATAACAACACTTTGGGTCTGAAGATTCTATTTTTTGCACGAGTAACCATGGGATGAGAAGTAACAGTCAATTCTTGTCGACTTGATTTACTAGTAGGTGTAGGATCAAGTGCGAAAACAGGTGCAGGGACAGTTGCAGGATCAATTGTAGGAACATGTGAAGGAGCATTTGTAGGAACAGATGTAGGTGAAGAAGAAAAAACATGAGGTATAGATGAATGATTGCTGTGATCAAGTTGAGAAGAAGGTAGAAATGTAACAGAGAATGGTGTATCAGTAGATGTTACATCAGACGATTCATATGATGAGTCCTTAAACGAAAACACTGTTTCATGAAATGTGACATTGGATGAAATATATCTTCTGCCTGTCTTACTTATACATATATACCCTTTATGGACTAAATTGTATCCAATAAAGGTGCATTTTTCTGAATGAAAGTTAAACTTATGTTTCTGATAAGGTCTTAAACAGGGATAACATAAGCATCCAAAATACTTCAAGCTTTTATAATCTAAAACTCTCTCAAACAAAAGAGAATACGGAGAAGAACCATTTAGCAGTCTAGTTGGCATTCTGTCAATAAGATATCTAGCTGTCTGAACAGCTTCCCACCAAAACGAAAGAGGCATTCCAGCTTGTGCTAGTAATGTAAGAGCTATTTCTGTAACATGTCTATGTTTCCTTTCAGCTCTTCCATTTTGAGCATGATCACGAGGACATGAATGTTGAAAAATAATTCTTCATTCATCTAGGACCTTAGTGAAAGATCTAAACTCACCACCCAATCTGATCTAAGACATTTTAGTTTAGTAGAAAATTGATTTTCAACTAACACTTTGAACAACTTAAATGCAAGAATAACATCAGATTTCTGTTTCAAAGGATAAATCCATGTAAATCTTGTATTATCATCTACAAAAATCACATAGTATCTGAAACCATTTGAGACTACAAGAGTTGGTCCCCAAACATCGGTGTGAACTAACTCAAATCGTTGTTTTGCTCTAGACATAGAGCGAACATGTTGTAATCTATGAGATTTTCCAAGTTGATAGAATTCACATACATCTTTAATAGACTTTGGATTTATTTTTTCATGACATATTGATAAAATCTATTGAAGAACTGGAGCAATAGGATGTCTAAGCCTTTGATGCCACACCATTGAAACATCTTTATTTGAAATGGAAGCCACACTAGCAGACATAGAAGAGGCTGATCTTGATTTCTCATACAAAGAAGAGTGTCCACTCCTTTTGTACAATCCATTTTGACATATTCCTCTAAGCAACACTTGATTGGTTCGAGGAACCTTCACCATCTATCCATTTGAGTTAAATTCCACACAAAGATGATTATCATATGTGAGTTTAGAAATACTAATAAGTCTTTTTGTTATATCAAGAACATGTAAAATGTGATTCAAGTGAATTGATCCATGATTTGATGAAACCAGTGAAGAATCAATATGTGAAATATTTAATTGAGATCCATTACCAACAACGAGACTTGAGTTACCTTCATATTTAGAAATCGACTACAGATTTCCTTGATCATGTGTTACATGATGAGTGGCTACAGAATCAAGAATCCAAGATTGATCACCAACAGTATTTGTTGTAGCAACCATTGCACCTGGTATTGAATCTCTAGCATATGCTGATGATGTTTGTCCCATATAGTTCATGTCTGTTCTGTAATAGCATATTGCAGCTGTATGGCCATATTTGCCACAAATCTGACAGGTTGGCTTGTTGTTGTTAGATTTTCCTCCTTGTCTTCCACGACCTCTGTTTCCTTTTCTTGAATCTTGATTTCCTCCTCTATTTCCTAATCCTTGGTTCTTGTTCAAAACTTATTTTCCATTGTTACCACCAGATTTGTTGATGGTAAGATTTGCTGATGTGGACTGAAGAGACAGTTGATTAAAATGATTTAGTTGTTCCAACTGAGTCTTATAGCTTAGCAGTGTAGAATGCATTTCAGTCTATGATAGTTGCTCCTTTTGCCGCAACAACATTGTAATTGGTAGATACTCTGTTCCCAAGCCTGCTAGAGTACGTACATGATACAAGATCTGTAGTTGGAAATGGTCGTCCAACTGTTGCAAGACTATTTGACAGTTCTTTCATCTTGTTCAGATATTGTTCCATAGACATTGAATCATTTCTTCTAGTTTGTATGCTTGTTCTGCAAATCTGAATTCTAGCTCTGTTATGTGTTCCACATAACTCTTCCAATGCTTTCCATGCTTCATATGATGTCTTCACTCCTATGATCTGTGCTGCAATGGATTTTGTGAGTAAGTTAAGAATCCATCCTAGAAGAAGCTGATCTTGACTCAACCATTCTTCATATGCAAAATTCACTTAACCTTCTTGATCTTCCGTAGGAATCATCACTAGGGGACAGACCTTTGCTCCTGTGATGAATCCTTCAAGTCTGTGTCCTCTAATCACTGGAAGGATCAATGACTTCCATAGTAGGAAGTTTTCTCTGTCTAATTTAATGGACATTGGTTGGCCCAGATTGCCACCAAACACTGATTTTCCATGAATCAGTTGTGCTCCATTTTGAGCAGCCATGGGCTTTCACTAAGAAAAAGCTTCGATACCAAGTGAAAAACAAAATTTCTGCAATAAGCCTCAATTACTGATAATGCTCATTTTGACATTAAATTTATTATCTTATAATTGAGCATTATCATATTTTAAGGCTCATTATTTAGTAATTAATTATAAAATATATTTAACTTCTTTTTATATAAATTCATATATTTTCAACG
>JAJIYU010011852.1:0-14974 GCA_030144865.1 Tinospora cordifolia
GAATTCCTCTAGTACCTGGAGGACCTGGTGAGGAACAGTGCTGTGATCCTGATCACCAGGTTCTATGCGTAGCGTCGCCAAGTAAGTTAACTCCCCTTTCCTCAAAGCCTTCTTGAGCTGAAGAGCTGAGATCATTTTGCCCTCATCTTTCCTTGTGGACACCGGTACAAAGCATGGGCCCGAGCATGCCCAATGAATCGACGAATGGCATCGGAACGGCCTTTGTTTGGCGAAGGAAGTCCATGCCTAGGATGACCCTGAAATCATCCAAAGGAACTGCCAAGAGGTTGATTCTCCCAACCCATGCTCCCATCTTGAGAGGCACTGACTAATCCAAAGGAACTGCCAAGAGGTTGATTCTCCCAACCCATGCTCCCATCTTGAGAGGCACTGACTTGGCCAACCCCTATCTAGTAAGGTGGGAGTGGCCTGCGAGTTGACGGCTTTCATGCGGCTGGAATCCTTCTCCAACTTGAATCCAATGCGCTTCGCCTCAGGGGCTGCAATGAAGCTATGGGTAGCTCCCGTATCCACCATTTCCTGGGTAGCTTTCCCATTTAGTTCGATGTCCACGTACATTAACCCCTTTATCTGGGTTGCCTTGCTATCGGCATGGCCTTTGATGGCATTAAGCAAATGGAGAGCGTACATTTTAGTCTCCTCGGTCTCACTCTTGTCCGAGTTATCTTGGCTTGACTCACGTTGAGCAGCCAACAATGCGTTTAAGGCGGCCTTCTGAGGGCATAAGCTTGAGCTTGCTCCCCCACTTTTGGCCTTGTTAGGCTCTGAAGTTTGTTCTTTGCTTTGGGATTGGCCCTTCTTCTTCCCACTATCCATGGGAGAGAAAGAAGTCACCGCCGCGGCCATGGCGGAAGCTAGATCTTGGACTCGTTGCCTTTGGAGTTCCATCTGCACCCAAGGCTTCAGTCTTTCAATGAAGTAAAAGAGCTTGTCCTTCTCGGACATGTCACGGATGTCAAGCATTAGGGCCGAGAATTGCTTGACATAGTCGCGCACCGTGCCAGTTTGGCGGAGTTGCCTAAACTTCCGGCGAGCAATGAACTCCACATTCTCCGGAAGGAACTGATTCTTCAGCTCACGCTGAAAGTCGTCCCACGAGTGAATGGTGCAATGACCGCTTTCTCTCTCAGCATATTGGGTGCGCCACCATAGCTTGGCATCACCATGTGAGGTACATGGTCGCCATTATGACCTTTGCCTCTTCCGAGTCGGGTCTCACTACACGAGAGTACTGCTCAATATCGAAAAGGAAGTTTTCCAACTCCTTCGCATCACGAGCTCCCCCATATGCTCGTGGTTCCGGTACTTTGATCTTGGTACGTTCGCCCACGCTTGGGTCGACTGAACCGACGGCCTGAACTAGGAGGTTGACTTTCGCAGCGAGTTCACCGAGTTGTTCTTGAAGGACATTCATCGTGCCCCTCATGTCCTCATCCAGGACAGTGATCCTTTCGGCCAAGCTACCATACTCGTGCTCAACGTTCTCGAGGCGTTCGCCTAGTTGTGCCACTCCATCGACGATCCCGTCGAGATGGGCCATTTGAGCTTCAAGCAATTCGAGGCGATCCCTGGTTGTCTTTGGTGCTTGTTGGGCCTGTTGTTGGTCCGCAGTACTCGATTCCCTAGCCATAATTCCCAAACGAATTATAGGAGCTAGAGACTTGCTCAGATACCCCGGCACGGATCTAGAGTTCTTGAAGGAATGAATTTGATTGAGAATTCTGTCAGGGTCCGAAGGACAGTTCCCTTGCTTCCTTAGCACTTCTTCTAGTTCCCCCTTTCTCACATATCAGTAATAAGATGCTGTGCTAGTGAGACTGATACGCCTTCCGCTTATCCCGCAACTGCCTCGTTCTCATCGATCTCCCGCTTGCTCATCAACGCCTGCTTCGATTTACGGGTAGAGCGGAAGCGAGGGGCTTGCTTCTGAACCAGCAACTGCTGCGTTCGTGAATCGAGAAGTTATTCCACTACGTCCATGTAAATAGGTGGATCAAACTATTCTACTAGGTCTATTCTTGCCCCTAGTAGCACCAGAAGCAGAGCATCCTTGTCTTTCTTTGAAAAACCTCCTCGCCGAAAGTCATCTATTCATTCATAGGATTAGAATGAATATGGACCCCGAATGAGTTACCCGCAGCCCGCTATCCGACGTGCTGCGATGCTAGCAGCACCGATCATCCTTTTCGATCATTCCATACCAACTCCACGTTTATACAACTATAACCCGTTATAGATATAGACAGACAAGCGCAGGAATGAGAGAGAAACTCAAAGATTACGACGATTTTGGGGGAGAAATGTTGACTTGAATGGCCGTAATGCCGACTAACACTCAAATAGAGTGAAAGGATGATGATGATCCTATAAGACTCTTCTTTCTACCCCAGCGGACATGGAATTGGACTTCGATAGCGATTGAACTATCAACTATCCGGGACTGATTCTGTTCCCAAAAAGGAATTCCGTCTTCTCGACCTAATTTATGGCAATGAGGTTCGTTCCATTTGCTTCAGTTGCTTCATGAGGGGTTTACGTTAATCATTATGTCAAATTCCCCTTGTTCAAACTCAATCCAGACAGAGAAGATCTCAATGAATGAGGATACTGATACTTCCTTATTAGCTTAGTGTTGGGAGCATGAGAATCCCCTTTTGTCCACGAAATGTATTTATATTGATTGAACTTCCTCTGCTTAAAACATCTCTACTTAATTGTATTGTATTCTTTATAAATGTTATCAGAGAAGAAGGTTCTTTATTGAACAGGAGCCGGCGGTCCGGCCAAGAATCAGGGAATTAATGTAAGGTGTATTTCAACAAATCTCTTTCTAATCGAAAGGGATATTGACGAACTAATGGTTGGTGCCTCTCAACGAGATAAAAGATCATGTTGATATTGGAACATTATTCTTTCCTAAAGCATCTTGCCCAGTGCAGAAAATTGAATATAGTCCCATCATTAATATAGATTGATCGGAATGTTGAGAAGGTTGGTTTCAAATGATGCTAAAGCCATTCGATTTAAGAAAGTCAAATAAAACATAATGAAATTTCAACTCCTCTAAGGAAGTTCACTCATAAGAATGAGGCAATGGTATGGGGTAATGTTAAAGAAGGGTCCTTTTTGGTAAGGAGTTAGAGAATCATATTTGTAAAGCTCATGTATTTATTTGACCAGATCCCAGACAGCCTTAAAGGATTTGAACTGGAGCAAAACCTCGGGGCTGTGGGAGCAGTGTTGTTGCGGGGAAAGCTACCAGTATGAAACCATGATGGGCCTACGGCGCGTGCGTCTGGTGGATTCAGGCTCCGAATGGTAGTGCGCGGCCTAACGCGGAGTACATCCATCCTTTCATCAGTCTTCCTTTGTGTATTACTTTTTTTTCAAGTAAGGAATGTCTCCAGCTCTCTTATAAGGCACGAGACCCTGTTCGGCGGGAAGTCTTTGGGCACGGTTAGAACCTTCAGCTCTCTCCATTCACTTCGCTCGTCACATATAGTAGAGCGGATTACCTTGAAAGACGAATGAAACTTGCGTTAATACAAAAAGGATGAGGGCTCCCCACCATCCATACCGTTACAACCTTCTTTAGGGGCCCCATAGGTACTATGACTTTTGGTCTACTACTGTTGCCCGTTGATCACAGACTAAAGGTATCTGGGACCATGTACCAACTAAAAAGTGGGGATAATAAGGAGAAAAACGCACCCAACAGATATCCACGGAGCATAACCTGCTAGAAAAACAAAGGGCAGGAACAGCGCTTAACCCAAATACAGACACATAGAATCATCAGAAGCTACAATCCCTTGGGAAACGCCTCGACTTAGATGGGCAGAACACCAAATAGAACTGACTTAGAGCGCTTACCGATGACACCCCCTTAGAAGCAATTCGCCTATTTTGGAAAGGGACCCTAAAAGAGAGTGCAGACCGCCCATGAGAACCATGCTCACAAGATAGATCAATAGAGACTTCTTTACTTACAGTGCCTCTTCGGCGAAAAGGAGGAGACCTTTTAGCAAATAGGATTTTCTTACTTTCATTTAAGGCCAGAAAGAGATTGAACGAGGAAGAGGACACGCCAGTGCACTCGGCGGATTTGGACATGTCCGGTCGCCCACAAGGAGTAACCTCGCTCATGTACCACTTGAACTACAGTCCGTGACTCTATAGTTCAAGATCTGACGAGCACACAAGGAAGGCAACGGCATAGGTAGCTGAAAAGACTTGACTTGAGCGAGACTTGAAGCTACACTATTCACAGAGTTGAGACGGGGCTAGCTTGTGACTTAGGAAAGTCGCCGAGAAACAACACACACGCACAAAGGATAAGGATCGCTCACTACTTCTTGACTTTAGCCTCTCCATACCGGGAACAAAAGCAACAAGAACAGACTTTGTCCTTTGTTCTCTGTCTTGAAGCCGGGTTCATCCTACTTGAATATCATTTACCCGGATGAGACAGTCCATCCTACTTTGATAATTGACCCAGAAGGAAACCTCAACTAACCAGCTTGGCTTACAGAAAACATACAAGCTACACACGTCTTAAACCCTTCCGCCTTGTAAGGCTCCACGTGGGGATTTTCGGCTCCTCGCCTCAACCGCAACTTGAACCCGAAAAAAAGGGTCATGTTGACCACTTATGCTTTCGGTTGAGCAACGACGGGTAGACCGCCTTCCGGTTATGTCTTACCAGGCCCCTACGCCTCGAACCAAACATCCTACCCTACTACTTAAAAGGGACAGAACGAGGTCGTGGAGCATGCTGCCTACAACCAAAGAGAGTCACCTAATTCGGCCAATCTGGGGTTGGGACCCATGCAGAGATCCCAGTGTGTTTCCGATTCTTCTAACGCAGGTCAAGAGATTTGTGCGGCCCTTTCTTCTTCTGCTCCTTTATCCGCACTCGTTAGGGCGGTGGGTATCTATGACCCTATCTTTCTAGGACCCTATCTTTCTAGTTCCGTTCCGTCAAGTCCGTTTCCGGTAACTTGATCCATCCAAAGTTTTGGACACTGCTTCCGGATAAGGCATAAGAACCCTGCGACAGTGACAATCACAGTAACCTGAACTTAAACAGGGAGAAGAACTCACCTGAATATAAAAACATAACCAACCATGATTGCACCTCGCCTCTGACTCCTGGATGCGTAGAAACACAGAAAAGGCACACACCCGACGGAACTACATTCATCAAAGTTGCTCTTCATTCTACCCGTGCCCAAGGAACCTCCCCCGACGTGGGCCAATCTTGCCTTAGTGGAGCTGACTCCTTTTGTTATCTCACCCACTCTGCGCCCGAGAGCGCTTCAGAGAGAAAAAGAAAGCGGCGCAAGACTGATCCGGCCGAGCACGCTTTTGGTTTGAAAGGACAGGGTCTCGAATCACAAAGGGTCTCAAGGAACTGAACCTCATCCGCAGCGCACAAGTCGTGCTCACTGAACGTTATTGACGTCCATCTGCGAAACCAAGGAACCTTTCCAGATGCTCGCTTAAGTGCATCAAGCACTCAGGGCCCCGAGGTCTTGTCAGAGCCTCAGACCTACAGGTGCAGCTTTGGGAGGAATTTTTCCAAAGGTAATTGTTCACTGCAGTAGAAACTCTTTGGAAAGTCTCAGGAGAATTTGGCTAAGAGCCGCCTTGCTAAATGAGACCAAAAAAAAGACGTTCGCTTTAACATAACATGGACTTGTTACGGACAAGCTACCAGCCTAAGTTAGTTCAACCTTCTCAGGTTGAGCAGCTTTTTACCCACCCACCAAAAAAACCAATAGCCATGATTAAGCAAACACACGACAAACAGATAAGAAATCGCTCACCAAAAGAAGGAGGTCGACACTTGACCTAGCCTATATATATGGACACGAACCTCTGATGTTGAGAGAAAGAAGAACAAACTCTGAGACAAACAGAAAGAAGAAAAAGGGGGTTTGAAACTCTTCAAAATCCTCCATACAATCAAAATCTCCTAAATCCAGTAGAAAAAATCCGCCTGAGAATGAAAACAAGACGATAAGCACATTCCCTTACCTGCAGAAAAGACACTGACTGAAGTCAGGCAGACTACTACAACGAACAAATGCAGCTTTCCTTTATAGATTTTGAACACGACGATAGCATGAAACTGAACTAAAGATAGACCTCCACTACTTTATTATATAGAGATTTCAACCTCCTTAGAGAAAAAGGTTGTCGGCCTTCCAGTGATCGATCTTATAAGTCGATGGAGCCTACTCCTTAAAGCTCCAAAGCTCCATTCAGGACAGGAGCATCCTACCGTGATTTCAACCTTCGTATGCCTTTACTCCAGCCGGGATGAAGTAGCTACATTGATCGATTCAGGTCTTCCTTCCTATTCGCATTCGATAAGGATTCCTATTCCATCCATTCAGTCGTCCTTGCCTTCCGGCAAAATGCTCCAGTCTGAAAAAAGTCTATTTCCTTTACGAGCGATTGCCTACCTTTGAATCATGTCCTTTTTTCGACTTGGTGCATGGAGTTCTTGAGTGCTGCCAAGGCAATCCCCATGCCCGGGGTGGTGAGCATCATGGATGAAGGATTCCCGTGCATGGTCCCCGTAGTGCACATGGGGAAGACCAAGGTTTCGACCATCTCAGCCTTGCAACTGACTAAGAGCAAAAAGAAGGGGGAGGCCACCCATGTGGCAGCCTTAGTGGAAGAAGAGATGGGGACTTGGAGTGCATTCATTCCCCAGGTTCGGTTGCTGCTACTTCGGAAGATTGAGAATGGTATCGACTTGCTCGACCTTCCTGGAATTCCTTTATTGATGGCCCAGCATTGCAATAACTCATTGTATCCAGTATTGGCTGGGAGGCGAGCAGAGGATTAATTGGATCGTTTCGGAACCGGCTTCTCGTTAGCTTAGCAGGCCAGTAGAACAAGCATTTGGATACGGAGAGGAAGATGCCGGTGGGACAGGTGTAAAAGAATCTGTTTATGGTTCCGTTCCGGCTCGACTCGAGTCCAGATGTTGAGGGAGAGGACCAGGAGACGTTTAGTCCGATGGTTCCTACCTCTCCCCCTAATGGGCCTGTTCACGCTTCTTCGCCACGGGTGGGCTCGGAAAGAGAGGAAGATGGGGCCGGAATTGGTTTACTTGCTGCCATGTCCTCCCCTACCGCTTGCTAGCGCTTGGCTGGGCCAGCATGACTTGGATCTGAGAGTTTAGGTGCAGCCTCCCAATTACTTCCTAAGAGGCTTCCATGGCCATTAGAGGCACGAGATTGAGATGAATAGCCAGGTGGATTGGATTCATAGTTTGGCGGATCGGCTGCAGAAGATAGATGAGTTGAGCTTCCCCTTGACCGATGGATTTGGCTAAATTGGCAGTAGAGGTTGCTGGAGAATGAGAAGGGGAGTGTGACGGAACGGAATGTTAAAAGTGGTGGTAAGTTCGTTTGTTGAATCACTCGCTTCCTTTGGTTCCGCGTCTCCGCCCGGGGAAGGTCAATCGGGAGAGGGAGATGGTGGAGCTGGCCAAGCACTAGAGATTGAGAGTGTCTTTCGAAGGAGTTCCCGGGATCACTTGCTTCACTTTCGTCCCTTCAACCGGGAAACTTCGTTCTTCCCTCGGCTTCACCAACTGGAAAAGATGAAGACTTGGGAGCATAGGAATCCCCGTCCGGTAGACGCTTAGAAGCAGGGGATGTGAAGTCGCGGATTCCTTTATGTAAGTACCAAGACCGGTGCTTGTCACGGACCCAAGAGATTGAGATGATTAGCCAGCACCAGATGAAATTGATTGATTCGGATTGGACTCGGCTGGAGTGAGATCGATAGTCGGAAATTGATGGACTGACATAAGGTCTTTACTTGCGGTTCCAGGCTTAGATGTACCAGTTCCGCTCTTCAAAATGCTGCTAATGGGGAAGGCACAAGGCATTGCTTGGCAGGTGCCTAGCCACTGGTAGGGGATGAAGGGACAGAGACTATGGGATGGGAAGAAGATGACTCGGGTCCTGTAGTAGGGTAATCTCCTGCTACTGGTAACGGCCGATCGGGACCAAAGAGGTACAGCCTTGAAGCATTTGTTCCCGGGCAAGGGTTGAAATCAAAGTCATTGGCGAGTTCCTCATGGCTTGTTCTTGCTTCTGGCCGGAAGAAGCAGAAGATGGTGGGGAAGGGCACAGGTTCTCGCCTTCAGCCTTTCCTCTTGAAATCGATAGCTGCGGGTTCATTTCTTAGTGTCTATCCCCCTTTTGATGGAGCTGGCATGGGAACGAAGGAATAAGAGCTTGGGCCTGTACCCGCCCCGAACAAAGGCGGAGCGGTGGAAAAAAGAGAATGACTAGGCGAGGTCGCTTCCCCTTCACCCGATCGAGGAGTCAGCTATCGAGTCTGCTATCTACGAATCGGAAGCTACATACAAAATCGATTTTTCTAGTCTCATCCAGCGCCCAACCCGTGGTTTGATTTTCTTTGATTTTCATAGTAGCGCAAATCGAGAATGTTTTGTTCCATTGATGAATCAATCACTGAAACTACATTCTCTTTTTCATTTTTTTGACTCCCCCCTCTCCTTCTCTCTGGCTAATGACTACCCCTGATGGGAGGATTAGAGCTTCCCTCTACCCAATTCGTTATCCGAAGGTAACTAAGAGATCCTTCCCTTAGGCCCAGCGACCACCTCTCGACTTCAGTCCATTGATGCCTTCCACCCGGCTCTGCACCCGAACTTAATGAGGTGGTGACATCCGCCTTCCATCCCTTCCACCCAAACGAGTTGAGATTCAGGGGTCAAAGCTTCTTCCCTACTATCAGTTGCCAGCATAACAGCCTATTTTACTCCCTTCCGTTGCCAGCACCCTTTCTCTCAAATCGTCGGTTGTTCATTCTCCCCAGTCGGATTAGATGGTGTTCGGTTCCCGCCCCGAGGGGAAGCAGCTGTAGCATTCGATTTCCTTCCACGAACAAAGGATCGAGAGGAGGCCAACAAGTGCGAGGGGTTCGACAAAGAATTTCGGGAATTGAATCTTTTGACGGTAGGGGTAGGCTTAATCGATAGTCTTCTATCCCTTTCGGAAGAGGAGTCCTTAACCTCAGATGCTTCATCACCTGTGGTTGTTCTCCCATGACTGACTCCCACCCCTGATTGATCGGAGAGGAAGGTGTTCGAAGGCAGCAGCGGGGTATCCTATAACCTTTGAAGAGGCTTCATCTGTAAATCAATAAGGTTTTGAATCTGGCACAGTCCGGGCCAATAATATGAGTAGTCGAATCGCCTCTCCTTAGCTAGCAGTCGAGTGCTTCACTTCCCCCCGAACTACCTTTGGTTCGGCAAGTGGAAAGGGCCAGTCCGATCAAAAGGAAGTTGATTGGGTTCGACTCTGCCCGGTCCAACTCTTCCCCCATTCAATTGGGACCGACCCACCTCCGCCATAGCTGCATTCTAATTCCTCCATCTAAGAAAGATGTTCTGTTCGGCTGGAGAAGACGTCTACCTCAACTACAAGGCTTCTGTCCTCCCCTCAATCAAATAAGACTTTTCCGTCCTGGACTCTCCTAGGATTGTTCTTGATTCTCCTCCCGAAATAGCTTCTGCTGGAGCAAATTCCATCCAGATGTCAGCATTTTAGCCAGCCGGAAGTGCATAGCTTTAGGCCCTTTCACCATGACGGATCTATTGAGAACTACGAAGAAGTGATTTAAACATCTTCGTGGAATGGAAGATCCGCTTGAAGTTCGTCGCTTGTTCATCCATCCGCTCCATCAATGTTTGGAGTTGTAGCGGTAACATGCCAATCTGGTTGGTTCGTATTCATTCCCGCCGGCCGGGACTCCAATGCGTTAGTTTCCTGGAAAAGGGATTGTTGAAAGAGAAAGCTGTATTCAACAATCCGTCTTCACCAATCTCTTATGGATCAAAACGGTACAATCCTTTCAGACGGAACTAATTTGAACTACATTTTGGTTTTGAGCGGAAGTAAATAATTGATTTATTTGCACAACCCGAAATTCTTTTTTTTGGGGCTGCTTGTCTCTCTGCATTGACGAAGAAACCTCCAAGGAAAACCCTAGACTATTCCCATTCCGTCCTTCTCTCTCACGTATTCGATCGACAAGGACGAGCTGGTTTGGAACCCTGTACTACCCCTTCTTGGTCCCGAGGGACGGAGGAGGCTAGGTCAGCCGAAAGATGGTGATCGGTCCAAGCTCCTTGCTTTTGGGGATCGGGATAGCGGACGCAAAGCTATGGAACTTTGTCTTCACAAACAAAGGAAGGTGTGGGTTGGGTGGGTCTCTTGCCACAATAAACCCGACCCGGCACCTTTCCTTGAATGTTCCGGTAGCATAGAAACCTCAGATCGCGTGGAGGAGCGCACTTTCACAATAGCTGAAGGAAATGAAAGGAAAACACCAGCGGAACGGTCAACTAAGAGTGATCAATTAGAATTGACTAAAGAAGCTAAAGGGGAACAGTCTTATCTTAAGAGTAGGTCGAATGAACGTGAACGAGTTGGTCGACTTGCTAATCGGCTTGATCGAGTGGGTCCTATCGGCTTTACCTCTTTTCGTCGGTAAATCACTCTTTGTCGTCTGTTAAATAATCTATATACTTACTGGAGTGACCGAGGTGCTTCCTGAAACAAGCACGAGGGAACGGTCAGGAAATAACTCGTATCGGGAGAGGAGTAGGAGACACCCCGTATGAGCTTTTGTAGGAGCAAGCAGACCGAGTTGAAGACCTAGGATAGGAGTCCTTATTTATTGACCTGTGCAGTTTCGGCATACAAGTAAGCACGAACATGAATAGGAGCAGGCAATGGAATTGTATCACAATCGGAATATGTTGAATAGGCGTAATAGCCCGTCTGCCAGCTATTGGAATAGGCCACCCGTCTTAGCCACCTTCTTTTGAAGGAGCAAGCCAGCAAGTCTTCCGGTGACTAATCTCCCATCGCTAGCAAGTCCAACCGGATCTTCTTTCTCTGGTTTCAAAACCCCAACCGGTAACCAAAACAAGCAAGCCAGCTTCGGTAGTGGTAGTAGCTTCAAAGGAATTGGTAGTATGTCTTGATTGAATAGGAAAGCATTCAAAATGTATGAACTCAACCCATGTTCAAGAGCTTGAACAATGAAGTGAAAGGCTTTACTTTAGAGTTCGATCTGGTTTTCATCATTGTCGACAGAAAAGAAGGGAGTGTTTTAATTTCCTTTGTTTGTTGACCCTTTCTCAGTTACATGCCGATATTTTGCCTTTGTTTCGGCTTTGAATTAGCCTAAAAGTTCAAGAGTGGGCCCGAAGCGCTCCCCCTTTCCATTTAATCACTGACAAAACCTACCTTTCAATTCGACTTAACGAAACGACTTCGACTTTAGAACAATCAATCGAAGGGGTAAGGCCAAGGTAAGGGCCTGCTCATAATCCCTATTCAAATTGCTTGCTTGACTGATTAAGGTGGCTTTCCTGTTGTTCCAGTCACTGTGGCTCTTGCTTGAGCCGAGAAGTACAGAAGGCACAGAGGTGAGAAGTCTTTAGATTATAGATACGAAGGTACGAAAAATGGACTGGTTTCACGTAAGGCGAGTCAGAGAAGGTTAGAGAGAACCGTTGCTTTGACATAAGGGTTTGCCTTACAAAAGAATAAAAGTAGAATAAATAGATATACGTGAAATGAGCCCTATTCCTCCTTTCCAATGGCCAATTCACCACTTCACTTACTTACTACTTACTTACTTAATACCGGCTTGAACAAGGAAAGTAGCACTAGAAAAGCAAATAGAGAGAGTACAAGACAGAACTAAATAGGTGTAGAGTTCGGAGTAGCGAAGAGGCTTTGAGGCTTTGATGACGAAGCGTTATTAGGATTGGATCTCTCATGGCCCTCCGAATCATTTTTATGCTATACGAGCATAAACAATAACCATTTAGAATACCTGCAGGTCGAGGGAGAACTGGTTTGATTCATTTTCCACGTAGGGAAGCATAAAAGGAAAGCGGTCCCTTACCTTGTGACCTCTATTTCCATCCCGTAATAGAACCTTCCACAGAAAGCAGCTCGCACTCGGTAATAAGACTTGAACATGGATTCTTTCCCATCGACTGGACCTTTCACAGGGACCAGGAACAAGGACCCGGACGAATAGGGAACGGGAACTACTCTTTTCGTTTTGGGATTTGAGTAGGTAAGGGCAGCGGGACCAGCAAGATGAATAATCGGACCAAGCAAGCTATTAAGCCAACTAACAAAGCCACAAGCTACAGGCAGGATCCTTTGTTAGCTCTACGATTAGGGAGTACGTCACCTTCCCTTCTCTTGAGGAGCCTCGTCGTATGTTGAGTTTGACTATACTAAATGAGTTGGCGTATTTGAGTCTTTCTTTTCTTTTTCACTATAGGCATCGGCACAGGCACAACACAAGCAAAGAGGGAAAGAAGCAATCTACCTACACCATGACGGATAGAATTGCTCGCCACTGAATAGCAAAGAAAGGAAACTCTTTCTTTGCCTCTGGTTAAGCCCCCTATTACGTAAGGCATCGCAAGCTCCTCGCCGCCAGAAAGCAAAGGCAGCAAGATATGGAGCAGGCCATGAGATAGGTATAATATAAGAGGAATTTAGAAAGCCCTATATAAGCAATAGGACCTTTCACAGAGACCAAGGCCAGAACCTCCACCAGCCGACGTGTCTACTCGAATGACTCTTTCATACAGTATGCAGAGTGCTTGCTTCAGCTCCAGCTACTAAAGCCAACCAATAGACCTGTTTATACAACAATATTCCAACTCGTCTTCCTGCTCTAGTTCTTTATGCCTTCGTTCCTTTTCTTTTGTTGTCCCCAAGTTCTAGGCCCGTTTTGCTGCTGTGCTCTCGTCTCTCTTTTTTCTATCCCGTCGTTAAAGTGCTTCTATCTGTAGCAACTCAAGGAGAAGGAGTGGCTAGCTCAGTTCGTGAGTCTAGTTCTGTTGAGTAGTTCAGGAAGCCCTTTCGTAGGCTGATCTTCTTTAGTCACAAAACTTCTTCCGATAGATCGACGAATAGGTGGAAGGTTCATCACTTGTAACAAGTCTCGTTAAAGAAGGCGAGCCCCTACTCCTAAGAATGAAGGAATAAAGCAAGCAAATAGGCATGAATAGGTAACATCAATAGATGCATCGGTCGAGCTGCCTTCCCTCATCTCTCTATCGAGAACGGGGAATAGAAGGAAGAGCTGTCTCCACTCTCCATGAAGAAAAGGTCCGTAACGTGGGGTTTTCATTAGCCAAAAACAGGAATCTCGGGTCTCTTCTGGATCCCAGGTATTACGACCAGGAAAAAGATCGAAAATAGGCATTATTAGTAACATCTCAAATGATAAGATAAATAGGATGCTTGTTAGGAGTAGGGGCTCGCCCTTCCGTCTTTCTTTCTTCCCCCATCAAATGTAGATTCTTTAGAAGTTATTACAAAGGAAGATGGTGTGGTGTGGATGAATGATCCGCTTTTTCCATTGTAGTTGTAGGACTTTCCGTATCAGTAGAAGGGGGTTTTAGGGGGAGTCCTTCGAATTCTTCTTTTGTTTTCAATCTCAAGTTTATTGCTTCTTACTTGGTCTTCCCGGTCTATCTCGACCAGCTTATACCGAATCGGTGCTTTACGCTTGAATGAATCGGTCGCTGAATCCGTAGTTTTAGTATCGCTTGGAAAGTGGTCTCCTACCAAAAAACTCTCAATCAAGCCCTCACACCCCTACTAGGTTAAAACCCCATTTTCCCAAACCTATACCTCTAATCAAATTGGGCATCCTCTTATCTTGTTCGTATTCTAGTTAAAACCTCTTCTGATAGGCCTATCCTTTATCTATCAGCAAATGGATGAAATTCACTTGTAAGAATCAATATACGGAACTACGTAAAAAAAAAGGCCATGGTCGCTGCATCTGAAATCGTTCGTTCACCCGAAAGCCCTCTCTCTACGCTAAAACGCTAAATCATTTGGGCTCTTTCACACAGGAATCTCAGTGAATAAGGAAGTTCCTTCTCGGTTTCGAATGCCAATTGGCAACTGCTCTATTTCGTATCATCCCACCCAGACCTATACGCTATTTCACCAACGATTATATAATATAATAAAAGAGAA
Organism: Tinospora cordifolia; assembly: GCA_030144865.1. NCBI lineage: Eukaryota > Viridiplantae > Streptophyta > Magnoliopsida > Ranunculales > Menispermaceae > Tinospora > Tinospora cordifolia. Next base: position 14,112 of record JAJIYU010011852.1, read on the forward strand.
TTCCTGAAAAAGGCGGACCCACATACGGGATCCTGACCATGCACCGAAATAGGATGACCTAACCTATAAGTAAGGTTTTTACTTCGTTTCACTCTCCGAAGTGGCGTGGCGCAAAGCCCAATTGGAAAAGGGGAGCGGGTCTGAGGAAAAAATCACCTTTATTCAAACTCATCGATTTTTACTTCGTTTCACTCTCCGAAGTGGCGTGGCGCAAAGCCCAATTGGAAAAGGGGAGCGGGTCTGAGGAAAAAATCACCTTTATTCAAACTCATCGCTGCAGGATTAGTTATCTCATACGGGTCCGCCTAGGGAACGTAATATCATAGCACATTCAAAAGCGAAGCTAGAGACAGAAGATTCATTATCAAGAGAAGAGATTCGATTCGGAACTCTTATATGTCCATCCAAGGTCCAATATTTCACATACATGGTATCAGACAGAGCAATCTGATCAAATTCATTCAATGATCTCTACCCTTATCCCTCTGAGCGCTAAAGATACATGGTATCAGACAGAGCAATCTGATCAAATTCATTCAATGATCTCTACCCTTATCCCTCTGAGCGCTAAAGCTAAAGCCTGGTGAATGATAGGAGGGCGGTGTTTATTCGTATTATTATGGTGTGTTCTACCCTTGTGGAGGGGGGGTCTTCGTTTAGTCTATTGGTATGGTATTCTCTCAGTCTATTGTTGTAGTTAGTTGGGCTTTTCTGCTGGAAGGTATTAGAATGTGGGTGCGTACTGCTATTTTGACTAGTCTGACTTCTTATCGGTCGTGGCTGATTGAGCTGGTTCGCGTAACTGCGAGACGATTAGGTTCGCCCGTGACGCTTCTGGGCGGTGCCCCGGATCCCTACGAGCA
>JAJIYU010011853.1:0-15004 GCA_030144865.1 Tinospora cordifolia
ATTTAATTATCAAATTAAGGTTTTATTTGTTTAATTTTCACTATAACTCTAATTTATTTTATTTTTCATGTGCCAACCCACCATTTGCACCCAAAATTTCTTAAAATCTTTTAAATTAATCTATTTGACTTATTTTATTTATTTTAAATTATTTGACAAAATTCTGGGGTATTACACTTGCCCACTCATGACTCTATCCACTCTTTAGAGGGCATTCAGGCCCAATCTAATTGGGACAACTTCAACGAAAACTCTACTAAGACCAATGTGAACTAATAATCAAGAAATTTTATAAATGAGTTGTAACTCAGACTTATAATCGCTATACTTCATTGTTGTATCTCTCATGATATTCATGCTTCAATTTTCTAACATGATCATTAATTTGTAATGGGTTATCCTTTTTATTCTCATTTTTTATAACACTTCACCTTCCGACTACTCTTATACTATGGCTAAGTTACCAAAATGCACTCAGGTACCAACTTCATTTTGAAACACATTTTCTTTTGCAAAATAGGGGTCCATCAAGAAATGATACACTACTATGTTTAGCAATATCACATGTACAATCCTGACCTCATTCCTGTTAGGACCCCTTCTCGAGGCCTCAGCATGGTGACTCGACGAACTCACTCATCGAGTCAAGTTCGCCTAGTCATCGTTAAGCCTTTCTAACCACGACATCAAGCCACATTAGAGTAATTTAACCATTCATTTAGTAAAGTGCAAAAACAACAAACAATCTTTGTTCCGAAATACAGTTGACCATTAGTTACATGTACAAAAATGACCAACTAACAAAGACCAAGAAAAAGAAAAGGAACCACCAAGGAACTAAGATATCACCACGCCTTTCCCCTTTTTAGCCGCTGAGGAACCTAGAATGTTAGTAGAGTAGTGAGCCAAATTTACAATATAACTTAGTGAGTAGTAAAACCAGCGTATTAGCTATAACTAGCATTCTAAAATAATACATGTATGCATGAACAGTAGTGGTAAAACAACGCTTGATAACAAGGCATGTAGTAAAACATTTATGAACAATGCAATAGTTAAAGAAGAATAGTTTGAAGACATGCTAGTTGAAAACTATATTAGGGCTAGGGTTCAAATCATCAAATCCAACCCTAAGGTCATCGCTCGAGCAAGTGATGAGTTAGGCGTATTGGTCACTCAAGCGGATCATGAGCTAGGCGTATTCATCGAATATCCTAACCCCGTGCTCAGTCGTCAAGTGTTGTATTAATCATATGCCCTAATCCCAATGCTCGAACCTCGAGTCTAAATCCAATCACATCGTATACCCTAACCCCGCACTCAAACTTCGAGCCTATGGTCTCACTATTGGTGTACATCCATATATACTTCAAATCAATTGATGTAACTCAAATCACATGAAACTATTTAATCAATGTCATTTCACACACATTTTATGCAAGGAATACAAGTCAAAGTAACACCTAAGTTAAATTACTCACCTTGGGTCCTGCGCACCGATGTCCCATTGACACTCAGCCCAATCTTGCAGGATATACTCAAATTTGCATGATTAAAACTTAGTCTCAATCCCTTTGTGCAAACATGGCTCAATTCTAACTCAATTGTCCCTAACCGGCCTTAGTCAACTCAAATTTGACTCGATCAAATTTGGTCAAACTTAGTCAATTGATCAAACTTAGTTAGAATTGGTCAACATTAGTCAATTGGTTCATATTAGGCCAAAATTGGGTCAACTTAGTCAGAATTCTAAATTTTCAACACTTAGCCAAATTTTAAGCTTTTTGTCCCAACTGCGCAGCGGATTTGCCAATTTTTCTACAATCAATCCATATGTCAAAATTGCTCAAAACATTCCAGACCTTATCTACACCCCCTAAATATTCACCAGAATTTTTTATTAAAATTTTTGGACTTCATTTGATAGGGTTTTTAAGTGGGATAACAACAACTAAAAAATCTCGGTTCTGCATGTGATAAACAGTCATTGGTCATGCAATTTGACCCACTTTCCCATCTCAGATTGGGCTGAGATTCTGTATACAAGTTTTTGACATAACCAGTAATGTGTCCACCAAATTTCAGCTCAAAATGCCAGGTTTTGGTTACTGAACGGATCCCCTGAATTCTCTACCAAGTCAAAGAAAATTCTAGGTTCATGTATCTCACTAGTTTTCTAGTGTTTATTTCCCCTCAGCAAACACCCAATCTAGAGCTATTTCTTACACTTATCATCAGTATTTAGGTCACAGAACATCCTCATAATAAGTCTCATTCGAATCAGTAACATATATAACAAAAATTTGCTCATACATTTCATCAAACACTTCACGTGCTTCTTGTACAAACTCTAAAATTTTCTAAGTGTCAAAACAACTACCGAATAGGGCATCTTTGCATGCACATAAAATCACGAATACAAAGGCTTAAGGCATAGGATTTATACCTTTCTAGATCCTCAAGTGTGAGGTTTAACCACACCAAATTTTGTCCCGATCAAACATTCCTAACAGCTTCAACCATTGCCCCAAATTTGCTCCTAGAACACGTTCTGTTGTCACAATTTACTAGCAACCATCTTTGACACCTTGTAAACCATGTTCAAGATATCAGTTTTTGGTTTCAATCAATTGGAGATTGAAGTACACATGGAGAGGATCAAAATGAGTGGTCTTACCTTAAAAATGGACCTTAGATGGATTAGGAACCAGCCTCTCAAAAATCAGATCAACACATTTTTTAACAGTTTCAGCCTATAACTATGTCAACCAGCACACTTTCATGGTTGTTTTAGTCTCTAATGGCTGGGGGGGTTAGACCAATTGCTTGCACACTATTGTAGAGGGTAGTGGGAGCTTTTCAAGAACCCCAAGATCATACAAAATGAATATGGATGAAAAAGATATGAGGGCAAAAAGATATGAGGGCTTGAAGTTGGCTGGTTGCACAAAATTTCTAAAGAAAATTGGGTTTTTGTCTTGCTTGGGGAGGTGTTTGATGGCTCAAATAGTGTCACATGGCCACCTACCTGACCTAGGGGTAACCTGGCGTGGTGCCCCACCAGTCGAAGTTGCAGAGGCTGGTCGGCAGCGGTGTCAATGCCCAGAAGTTCCAGTCTCAAAACCATGGGCGGAGTGGTTTGGTGAGTTGCAGAAATCTGTTGGAAAATAGAAAGAAGGAGAAGAGGGAAATGGGAGGGGAGGTAAACAGTAATCGCATGGGCCTGGACTGTCTAGGCCCATGAGCTTGGGTTGCCCAGGTAAATTTTTTTTATTATCATCATCATTATCATTATCATTATTATTTGTAAATTAAATCTTTTGTTCACCATTTCTTTCAAAATTTTCAAATATACCCATATTCCAATATCTATACATTTATTTTCCCAAAAATCATATACTTTACCTAAAATTGTTATTTTTCTGTCAAAAATCAAATAATTACTTAAAAATTCATTATTCGTTTCTAAAAATCGAATATCTACTCCAAAAATCATAATTTCTCTCTAAAAATCATATTTCCTCTATAATAAACATATTCTCTTCCTGAAAATCATTTTTATCACTTAATTTAATTTTCATCAATTAAATGGGTAAAATTAGAAAAAATTGAAAAAATTCATTTATTTTCATTGAAAATTCAAAAAATACATCAGAATGCATATCTCGAACCCATCCACTTGTTGTTCAAAAATATGGGTCGTTACAGTCTAACCCCTCTTGTATAAAACTTTATCCTCGAAATTTACAAATGGTGCAAATAATACAAGTTAAGGAGCAATGCTCGTTAACTCAGGATAACGTGGGATCATAAAATCTTCACTCTCCCATTTATCTTGCTCAGCACCATGGAACTGCTAGCACACTCGTACCATCGGTATCTCCTTGTGCACAACTCACTCACTGCTCAATCGATGATAGTTGTAGGCATCTCATCATATGTAGAATCCTCTCTCAAGTCAATGTGCCTCCAATCAATAACGTGCGAGGGATGAGGGTAATATTTTCTCAACATAGAAACATGGTACACGTTATGCACACCCAATAGTTGTGGCAGCAATACAAGCCGATAAGCAACGGGGCCTATCATCTCAAGGATCTCAAAAGGCCCAATATATCTCAATGCGAGTTTCCCTGAAATCCTGAAGTGTGTTTGCCCCTTTCGAGGCGAAATACAGAGGAGGACATGGTCGTCAACCTCAAACTCAAGGACCCTTCTTCGGTTATTAGCATAACTTTTTTGTCGGTCCTGAGCGGCCTTCAAATTTTTCCTGATCCTCTGTATCTTCTCATTCTGCTCCTGTATGAAGAAGGGGCCCAAGACTACTCTGTCTCCAGTCTCTGCCCAGTAGGCAAGGGATCTACATGGCCGACCATACAATGCCTCAAACAGTGTCATCCCAATGCTCGACTGGTAGCTGTTATTATAAGCAAACTCGCACAAGGCCAAATGATCCTCCCAGCTACCACCGAAGTCTATAATACAAGATCGCAACATATATTTCAAGACCTGGATTACTCGTTCAAACTGACCATCAATCTGCAGATGGAATGCCGTGCTAAGGTTCACCTTTGTCCCTAACTGTTTGCAATGCCTGCCAAAATTGAGACATGAACCTAGCATCTCTGTCGGACACAATGGATAAGGAGACGCCATAAAGCATCATAATCTCTTTGATGTAAAGACGACTAAACTGCTCTACTGAATCCTTAGTATTCATAGGAAGAAAATGGGCTGACTTCATCAAACAGTCCACAACTAACCAAACAGCATCATGCCTCCTTTGTGTATGGGCTAGTCCTGTAACAAAGTCCATGGTGATGTGTTCCCATTTCCACTCCCGTATAGATAGGGGCTACAAAGATCCACTGGGTCTCTGGTGCTCAACTTTAACTTGCTAGCAATTATCACATCTCTTGATAAAGATTGCTATGTCTTGCTTCATCCTGGGCCACCAATATATGTGTTTAGCATCTTGGTACATCTTATTGGCACCCAGATAAACAATGTATCTTGAACGGTGTAGCTCCTCGAGCACACTATGTCTCAAGCTAGCTCATTTGGTACCCATAGTCATCCCATGAACCTTAGCGCACCCTGTGAATCGAGTGACCACTCTCCACAAGATGTGTCCTCAACCATGCCCTAAACATATCATAATCCACATCATGAGGTTGTCCCTTCGTGATCTCCTGAACCAGAACTGGGTGGGCTCTAATCTATGCATTGATTCTAGCCTTGGAATATGACTCATGGATACTCATAATCGTGGAAAAATTAATCATCATCCACTCATTAGACATGTGTCTAGCTAGGCATGCAGTTTTGACCTGTTTCCTACTCAAAGCATCAGCCACTACATTGGCCTTCCCCGGGTGGTACTCGATAGTGAAGTCATAATCCTTCAACAACTCCATCCATCACTTCTATCTCATGTTCAAATCTTTCTCTAAGAATAAATACCCGAGGCTCTTGTGATCCGAATAGAGCGTGAAACACTCGCCATAAAGATAATGTTGCCATATCTTAACTACAAATATTACCGTTGCCAACTCTAGGTCATGGACAGAGTAGTTCCTCTCATGAACTTTCAACTGTTGTGAGACAAAAACAACCCTGTCATCTTGCATCAATACACAACCCAAGCCTATCTATGATGCATCAGTGTATGTAGTTAACTCTCGGCCAGGCTTTGGCAACACTAGCAGTGGAGCCGATGTCAATCTCTACTTAAGCTCAAGGAAGGCATTCTCACACCATCAATCCATACAAATGGTGTATCCTCTTGGTTAGCTTCATCATTGAAGCTGCAATCCTCGAAAAGTTTTGGACAAAATGGCAATAATAGCCTACTAAACCCAAAAAGTTGTGGATCTCAGTCACTGTGTTAGGTCTCAGCCAATTGATAATCGCATCGACCTTAGTGAGGACAATAGAAATACCCTCAACTCTAACCACATGACCCAAAAATTGAACCTCTAATAACCAAAACTTGTACTTGCTAAACTTAGCATACAACCTATGCTCCCTCAAGTTCTGTAGTGCAATCCTCAAGTGCTCGGCATGCTTCTCATGAGACCTCAAATAGATCAAGATATCATCAATGAAAATGATCACAAAAGCATCAAGATATGGTTGAAACACTCTCTGCATTAGGTCCATAAACATAGTTAGGCATTTGTCACACCGAACAACATGAATAAGAACTTGTAGTGCCCATATCTAGTGCGGAATGTAGTATTCTATATATCTTCTTCCCTGACTCTCAGTTGATGGTACCCAAATCTCAGATCACTCTTCGAAAACACCTTGGCACCCCAAAGCTAATTAAATAAATCGTCTATACATGGAAGAAGATACTTATTCCTGATCGTTTCCTTGTTCAACTGTTGGTAGTCGATGCATAAATGAAAGCTCCCATCCTTCTTCTTTACAAATAACACCGAAGCACCCCAAGATGACATACTAGGGGAAATAAAACCCTTACTCAACAACTCCTTTAGTTGGGCCTTCAACTCTTATAACTCCTTAGGTGCCATGCGGTAAAGAGGAATTGATATAGACTGTGTCCCTAAAATGACCTCGATGATAAAGTCGATTTCCTGCTTAGGGGCAAGATGGGTAAATCCTCAGGGAACACATCAGGAAAATCTCTGACAACAAGGATCTCATCAATGGTCAACAGTGAAGGTATGCAACAACCCGAACCCACTACGTATTGATATTATCTCCACCTTAGCCACCACTGATAGGGTGTAGGGTTTTGCTATTGGCAAGATGTCAAACCGATGTGCGATATTACAATCCACCACCCTTGGAAGTAGTCCTATCCTTAAGACTCACACCTCCATCACACACAAAGAAGCTTCGATACCATTTGTAACAACCTGGGCCTACTGTGATAATATTGTCCCCACCTTAACTGCGACTGACTGGGTGCAGGGTTTTGTCTTTGGCGAGACTCGAAACTGAGCCTCCCAAAACTCGTCGGCACTAGTAAGGCTTGCAGTTGCTCATTTAGCCTAGGCATCACTCTAGTGTCACACCAATGTGGGATATTACAAGGTGCCTCATCTATGGTTGTCAAACTAGCTAGAGTATTAATATCATGTTGTGTCACCAATTGGCCATGGGTGTTTTGCCTATTAGAAGCTCTACCCTGAAAGACAACAATGGGTTGCCGTAGGATTTGGAACACGACTCTCTTGGCGAAGCAATCAACATGTGCATGGTATGGAACCAGACAGTCCATCTCGATTATGGCATCAAACTCGAAGAACTTCAATACTCGAAAGTCCACAATAGTCTCAAGGTCCCCTAATCTAAGTACACATTCCTCATAGATCATGTTGGGTAAATGTGCTCCCCATAGTAGTACTCAATATCAACTAGGTCAGGGCCCTAATAGGTCTAAGTGTCACTCTATCCACGGCATACCCAAAAATAAAAAATAGTGTAGAACCAGCATCAATTAGTACATATATAGATAAATCACCAAATGCAATAGTACCTTCCACCAAGATCTTTGTCGAGTTGGGGTCAGGCTGGGCGACCACTTGTGCTCTATTTATGGTGGCTGGGTTGAAAGAACTGGGACCTGCTCCAAGAGTCAGACACTCAGCCTTCTTGTGCCCAACCTATCCAGACTGGTAACATGTAAGGGGGGGCCTCTGTCCACCCTGGTAGCCCTAACTCGGTCCACGGCCTCGACCACAGCCTTTGCCTCGGCCCCCATAGAATGTACTCTATTGTTCTGTCGGTGGCTGTGATTGAATAGGAGTTGCCGCAAGTGCAATTGTCGTCATGGCTGCCTAACTGGAGCAGTGCTCGATTGTCCCTCTAAAAACTTCCTCTTCTTGTGCCTGTGGTGGTGACCATAGCCCCTATAACTCCAGATCCACCTCTATATGATGGCTAAGTCTATAATTGTGTTTGCTGTTGTGGCTGTGGCTGAAGAGTGCTACTTGGTACAATGGAAATCTCAGGGTGCCCATCCAACCTGTCCACCTCATACTGAAGAGCCTGCCTCTAGATCTCCTTTTAGGTCTGAGCCCTAGATGTAGAAGTCATTTGTTTGATAGCGACGCTCAGCCTTCTCTCATGGCTCAACTATCAACCAAGGTGCATACACCTCCAATTGTAGGAACCGATGGGTATACTCCCTCACTATTATGGTCCCCTGGTGCAAGCTCAGAAACTCAATCTTCTTATATTCCCGAATTAGCCTCTAGAACGTAACCCACAAGAAAAAGCTCTCTGAATTTAACCCAAGAAGTGATCTAGCCCTCTATACTCTCGGAGACCGCCACCATCTAACAGACTCGCCCTCCATCATATGGGCTAAGAATAGAACTTGATCTATCAGATGACCACAGGGCCTTAGCGCTCTTTTCCATATTCAATATCTGATGCTCTGCTGCTTCCAAAGTAATACCACCCATGAACGTCGCAGGGCATAAAAATCCATAAAGCTCTTGAGGAGTTGGGCGTGGGCTCTCTCATCTCCCTATATGTCCTAGGCAGGGGCAACTTGAGCACTACAGCCTCAACTCGTGGCTCTGGAGCTGGTGCCGCAAGTAATGTAGGCGATGGCAGCATAATAGCTGAGGCAATTGTCACCACGAGTGTAGCTGGAATAAAAGGTCCTGCCGACATGGATGGCTTATCCCTCTGCTTGTCAACCTCCAACCTATCGAATCTCTCCCTCAATAAGGCTGTCTGGGCATACATAGACTCATTAGATGCCCTAATCACAGCCTCAAGCCTCTATATAGGGTCATGTTCGGGCTGAGTCTGTTGAGGTGGTGGTGGCATTGGCTCCTTAGGCCTGAGTGAGGGTCTGCCCTACCTAGATGGTGCTCTACCCTGCCTAGGCAACACCTCTATCTGCATTTCAAATTGAATTATTAGTTATTCATCCATTAAAAATAGATTCGACCTAAACATTAAGTAATAAATGTTATGCTCGAAATATGGTTTATTACTGATAGTTTCTCCTTTTTCCTTTAAGTTTGGTGTTTTGTTTACTTTCATGATTACTCTAATGTTGCCTAAGCCCTTCTTTTATCAGTGTTCTTTAATTTTGAAACCTTGGGCTCTGATACCAAAGCTGTCGGGATCCCTTCCCCAGGCCGAAGGGTAGCCCGACCGGCACCGTGACTCAACAGACTCACTCATCGAGTCAAGTTCGTCTAGTCACCATTAAGACTTTCCAACCACAAAATCAAGTCATATCAAAGAAATTTAAACATTCATTTAGTAAAGTGCAAGAGCAACAAAATATTACAAACAATCTTTGTTCTGAAATATAGTTAACCATTAGTTACATGTACAAAAATGACGAACCTCTAAGAAAGACCAAGAAAAAAAAAAAGGAATTGCCAAGGGACTTGGCTATCACCACGCCTTTAACTTTTGCACCTGCTGAGGAACCTGAAATGTTAGTAGAGTAGTGAGCCTACTTTGCAACGTGACTCATTGAGTAGTAAAACCAATGTATTACCTATTACTAGCATTCCAAAATAATACATGTATGCATGAACAGTAGTGGTAAAACAATGCTTGATAATAAGGCATGTAGTGAAACATTTATGAACAATGCAATAGTTAAAGAAGAACAGTTTGAATACATGCTAGCTGAAAACTATATTAGGGCTAGGTTCAAATTATCAAATCCAACCCTAAAGTCATCGGTCAAGTAGGTTATGAGTCAGGCGTAGTGGCCACTCAAGCGGGTCATGAGCTAGGCATATTCATTGAACATCCTAACCCCACGCTCAGTTGTCAAGTGCTATCACTGGAGCGGGTCTGAGGTTAGGTGCATTAATCACATGACCTAACCCTGACGCTCGGACCTCGAGTTTCAATCCAATCACATCATGTACCCTGACCCTGCACTCGGACCTCGAGCCTATGGCCTTACTATCGATGTAAATCTATATATACTTCAAATCAATTAATGTAACTCAAACATATAAAACTATTTAACCAATGTCATTTCACACACATTTTATGCAAGGAATACAATTCAAAGTAACACCTGAGTTAAATTACTCACCTCGGGTCCTGTACACTGATGTCTCGTTGACACTCGGCCCAGTCCTATTGGATACACTATAATTTGTCATTAAAACTTAGTTCCAGTCCCTTTGTAAAAATGTGGCTCAATTCTAATTCAATTGTCCCAAACCGGTCTCAGTCAACCCAAATTTACCTCATTCAAATTTGGTCAAACTTGGTCAATTGATCAAACTTAGTCAAATTTGGTCAACTTAGTCAAAATCGGTCAACATTGGTCAATTTGGGTCAAATTAGGTCAAAATTGGGTCAAGTTAGTCAGAATTCCCAATTTTCAACACTTAAACAAATTTCAAGCTTTTCGTCCCATCTGCGCAGTAGATTTGTCAATTTTTATGTGATCAATCCGTATGTTGAAATTGTGCAAGACTATTCAAATCTCATCTACACCCCCTAAATATTTGCCATAATTTTTTATTGAAATTTTTGGAGTTCATTTGATAGGGTTTTTAAGTGGGATAACAACAACTAAAAAATCCCAGTTTTGCATGTGACAGGCAGTCATTGGTCACATAATATGACCAATGTTCCTAATCAGATTGGGCTGAAATTTAGTACACATGTTTTTGACATAACTATTAATATGTCCACCAAACATCAGCTTAAAATGCGAAGCTTTGGTCATTGAACTGATCCCCCAAATTCTCAGCCAAGTCAAAGAAAATTTTGGGTTCATGTCTCTCATTGGTTTTCTAGTGTTTATTTCCCCTTGGCAAACACCCAATCTAGAGCTATTTCTTACCCTTAGCATCAATATTTAGGTCATAGAACATCCTCACACTAAGTCTCATTTGAATCAGTAAGCATATATAACAAAAATTTGCTCATACATTTCATCAAACACCTCACGTGTTTCTTGTACAAACTCTAAAATTTTCGAAGTGTCAAAATAGCTACCTAATAAGGCATCTTTGCATGCACGTTACCCCAAAGTTTCTCCCATAACATGTTCTGCTACCACAGTTTGCAAGCAACCATCTTCGGCACCTTGTACACCATGTTCAAGATATCATTTTTTGGTTTCTATCAATTGGAGATTGAAGTATAGGATCAAAACGACTGATCTTACCTCAAAAATGGACCTCAAATGGATTAGAAACTAGTCCCTCAAAAATCAAATCAACACAGTTTCCAACAGTTTCAGCCTGTAACTATGTCAAGTAGCACACTTTTGTAGTCATTTTAGTCTCTAATGGCTAGGGGATTCGACCAATGACTTACACATTATTATAAAGGGCAATGAGAGCTTTCCAAAGACTCCAAGATCATACAAAACAGATATAGGATGAAAAATATATGAGGGCTTGAAGTTGGATGGTTGCCCAAAATTTTCGCAGAAAACTGGGTTTTTGTGTTCTTTGGGGAGGTTTTTGCATGGCTCAAATAGTGCCACGTGACCTGGGGGTGGCCTAGAATGGTGTTTCACCGGCCAAAGTTGCGAGGGCCTATCGGTGACGATGTTAATGGCCGAAAATTCTAGCCTCAAAACCATGGGCGAAGCGTTTTGATGAGTTGTAGAAATCTGTTGGGAAACGGAGGGAAGGAAAAGAGGGAAATGGGAGGGGAGGTGAATAGTATCAGCATGGGCCTAAGTAGTCCAAGCCCATATGGCTGGGCTGCCCAAGTGAATTTTTTTTTCTTTTCTATTTCATTTTCATTTCTTCTTCTTTTAATTGCATTTTGTTATTATCATTATTATTTTATTTTTATGTTTTTGCAAATTAAATCTTTGTTTCATCATTTCCTTCAGAATTTTCAAATATACCCATATTCCAATATCTATACATTTATTTTCCCAAAAATCATATACCTTACCCAAAAATTGTTATTTTTCTCTCAAAAATCAAATAATCATTTATTCCTTTCTAAAAATTGAATAACTACTCCAAAAATCGTAATTTCTCTCTAAAATCACATTTCCTCTATAACAAATGTATTCTCTTCCCAAAAATCACATTTATCAATTAATCTAATTTTCGTCAATTAAATGGTTAAAATTACAGAAAATTGAAAAAATTTATATATTTTCATTGAAAATTCAGAAAATACATAGGAATGCATATCTCAAACCCATCCACTTGGTGTTCAAAAATATGGGTCATTACAATTCCTCTAACCATAGTGCATGTAAATTAACATTTCCCATTGGGCCATTACGAGACTATCATAATTATAACATATCAATATGAACAATAAAGAGTTGTAATCATCATATACAAGATCATGTCAATATAATATATACATGACGTCTCATATCAGTTCAAACAAAATACTAACTACATTCTTCTAAACATTTATCAATGAAATGATGGAAGAACTTATTCGAATTGAAATATCATTCCAATAGATTCTATGAAAAAAAAAATATAAGTCTAAACTAATAGAATTCCATAATTAAAAGCAATAATGTCATGGTAGAGTCCACTAGCTATTAAATTAACCAAATGTAAAGAAAACATGTAATAAAACAAAAATTCTATCGTAGATTCCTACGGGCTAATCTACCCAACCTAAACCATAAATTTACCTAAGCGACCTCATCAATGAGTCACTCTACTCAAAAGTTCTTCAATGAACTCCAATGTAGATTATGTAAGAATGCGCCTAAAATGAAATGAAAGGGTGAGATTAAAAGAACCTAGTGGATCTTCTTCAAACACATGACAAATATTATACCAGCCAAAACAACAAACATGCAATCACTCACAATACATTATATGTTCGACACAATTTCTTGTTTGTGGTAACATTAAGATCGAAAGGATTATCCTAGATATTTTTTTGTCTAGGATGTCACATCCTTTGATTTGTAATTTAGTTTAGGGATTCCTCCTAATGAAGGATCAACCATGAAGGAAACTCTTTAGAAGAATGGATCAACCCTTAGGGACATCCCCTAAGGTACAAATCAAACTTGCAAGTAAACCTCATACATAGTCTCATGCAAAAATTAGATTTGAGAATGGTGCCACAATAGTCCATAATCGTAAGGCCCAACCTTTCTAACTAGGAAAAACACCCATGATAATCAAATTTGAATACAATGTGCTGGTACATTATTCAAATAATAGTGGTCTTATTTTAGCATGTCATATGAAAAGAGTTTTACATCCAAGGCACAAGACTGCATGCATTATCATAAACAAGGAAAAAGTTGACATGATATTAGCTACAAAATTTGTCAATGAACATTTATGCATTAATGGCATTAACATACTTAACATCACATTAAATCAACATTAAGAATCACAATAAACTAAACTTAACACACTATCATGGCCTTAGTAAATAATTCAACACATAAAATAATATTAATAGATGATACACTGATATAAACTTAACATATCAACCAAAAGAGCAAAAATTAACCATATTTATTATTTAAAACCAATATAAGATAAGTAGTGAGAGTAGGAAATGGTCACTTCCACTTGATATTTTTTTAGTTTCCAACTGTTGCTTCCTAATTCTTCAAAATTTTTACCTGGAACATATATTTTTAATGTTTTGTGACATATGCTATGGTTTTTGTGTCCTAAGTTATGAAATTCGACCATTACTGGCCATCTATATGAAACAATGCATTGTTTCACAATTTTCACTAAATTTTTAGTTTTATTTTGTTGGTTGAACTGGACCCCCCAAGTGTCCAACCTTGTAAAGACATTATTTACCACTTCTTATGGTCATTCTAAGTATGTTTAAGATGCCTAAATATTCAGCCATGTACAACATGCATATATTGCATAGATTCATGGTCAAACCCTAATTTTATGCACATAGTTTTATCATTTTATGTCCACTAATGTCTAAGGACTTAGCCTAAGCCCCTTAGCATGCTGAAGCCTAATTTCCCATGAGTAAACTTGCCAGTTTTAGTGTACAAATGTGCATCAAATGATGCACAATTTTCAACAATATAGATTATATGCCAAATGCGTGCATGGATACCATTATCACATGCATGCATGCATAATTGACATACCTTATACTATGTGTCATTAACCAAGCATCTCTTATGATCTAATCATTTTTCTAATAGCCTATTATAGACAATTATACTTGAAAATAATCAAGGAAAAAAATCATAAGTTTACACCTTATGCAATCCACGAACGATCCCTCAAGCAACGCCTAATATTACACTAGACCCTAGGGCATTTTTCCTATGCTATGAGATGGTATTTTATTTTGGTTTTGGCCTAATTATTGATCAATTCTAATAGAGGGAAAACACCTCAAAAACTCTAATTTTCTTTCAAGGAAAAGATGACATCCTAGAAAAAAGGAAATTTAGGGTTTTTAATGCATTTTCTAACTTTTGGTTGGACTTTTTTGGTGTTTTAAAGATTATAATGGGTGTGTTTTGACATAATATGGGGTTGGTTTTATTACATTAACCTTGGCTGATAAATAAAGAGGAAAGAAAGAAGGACAATGATTACAAGTGGAGGAGCTAAGTGGAGATTTTGGTGTTTAACTTGTGTGTGTGAGCCATCATTGCGAGAGGCTTTTAATGGTTATTTTACTAATTTCCCTTTCTTGGAACTTGGTGAAGAGAAGATGATGGCCTAGCAAGAAGAGAAGAAGGAGAAGGCATAGTACAGATGTGGGTCGAAGGTGGAGTGTTTAAAGGTGCTTTTGTGTAGATTAATGGTGTTTTTCGGATGAACTTTCACTAAACTCTTTACCGGTTTCTCTCGTCGACGATTACAAGAAGAAAAAGAACATAAAAACATTGACTAGAGGGTAAGTAAAAAAATGGTGTGCAATTGGGGTATTAGAAGAATAAAAAGGAAATGCATCCCCCCCCCCCTCCCTTTCTTGGAACTTGGTGAAGAGAAGATGATGGCCTAGCAAGAAGAGAAGAAGGAGAAGGCATAGTACAGATGTGGGTCGAAGGTGGAGTGTTTAAAGGTGCTTTTGT
>JAJIYU010011854.1:0-14976 GCA_030144865.1 Tinospora cordifolia
CCACATCCTTGCTTTTTCCCCGGATTCCCCCCTCATTTTTTTCCCCCTTTTTTTTTTGGGGCACCCCCCCCCCCCCCCCCCCCCCCCCCCCCCCTTTCCATCTTATTTAATTATAATTTGCTTTTAAACAATAAGCAGAACTTTATGGGCAACATTTTTTTTGGGTCCCACCACCTTTAAATCACTTTTAAAATTATTCTGACATATCCACTATTATTTACTCTGGTGGCTGATATTCTAGGAAGAATGATACATAGAGCTTGTAGCAATGGTTGCTTAAGGGCTTTTTGATTGAAAGGGATAATATTGAGATTTTGCATCTTCAGTTTGAAGATAACAATCTCTTTCTTCTAAAAGGAGAGGAGAACAACGTTTTTACTGCCTTGAACACTATAGTGTTCTTGTGAATTCTCGGATTCAAAGATTTTGGAAAATATCAGATGGTGGGAATACATGCAGAGCCGGATTGTTTAGCAGAATGGGACTCATGCAGGATGCTCAGTTGGTTCCTAGCCCGTGTAATATCTAGGATTACCCTTGAGAGGAAATCCAAGAAACTCATGATACTGGAACCCAATTGCGGAGGCAGTGTCAAAGCAGCTAGATTGATGGAAGTATTCTTTCCTTTCAAGGGAGGAGAGGTTTGCATTCATTCGGTCAGTCTTGCTGACTAGTCCAAATTATTATTTGTCTCTTTTAATGACTCCTCAAGGGATGACTACAAAGTTGGAAAGGTAATCAGGATACTGGCAATAATGAGGAATATATCTTTATGTGGGAAATGGTTGTAGAGATTTCTTCAAAAGCAATCATCTATGTGAGCTAAAGTTATTAGAATTAGGTATGGAGGAGGGGGTTTTTGAGGGAGGCATGTTGAATTGGAATGCCAAGAAACGCAACCTTCGGAGGGCAACAAAAGTTTATAGCAGAGTTGGCACAGTTGATTGCTTCGAACATCGATCTTAGGCTTGGTAATGGGAGCCAAATCCGGTATTGGAAAGAAAAGTGGCACAGATTGACATCTTTGGCAAATTCTAATCCTAACATTTACTTGCTCCAAATTTATAAATCTTCAGCTTTCACTAAATTGACACCCTCACATATCCCAGAATCTTCATTTGTCTAGAGCAATAACTAACAGGGAACTAGAGGAGGTTGCATCTATTAATTCTATCCTTGAAAGCATTCATTTTAATCAGTCTCATGGTTGGTATTTCAGGAAACTTGAACAAGGTAGTATATTTTCCAGCAAATATATTTGTAGGTTTTCTTTAACCCACTCACCTAATTCTAGCCCTTTTCCAACATCTTATACCATTTGGCATGCTAAGATCCCATTTAAGGTTAAAGTTTTTAGGTGGATTTTAGCTCATAAGTGGCTAAACACTACAGATAATGATACAAAGAAAATACAACCTGTATTTCCCCGCATTGTTGTAGCTTTTGTTTTCAGGAGGGTGAAACAATGAATCACATTTTTCTACAGTGCTCTTTTGCCTCAATGATTTGGGCTTGTTGGAAGGTTCTCTCTTGCTCCAAGGTCTTTTTGTAAGTGCTTTCCAATGATTGGTTCTAACTCAGTGAGTCAAAGAGGCTACTACTGATACTTCCTTTGCCACATTGTGGATGTTATTGGTCGAAGGAGGTGGACCAAGTATGGGGGCACCACACACTTATTGCCAGTTCTTGAGCTTTCTTGGCTGAATTAGTAGAGGGTTGTTCTTTGAATAAGTGGGTCGGTGATCGGGGAAGATGTTTATTATGTACTTAATTTTCTTTGTTGTGGCTCTATTTTAATATATTTTCTATATCAATAAATATATTATTTGCTTCTCAAAATAATCTTTCTTTTGAAAATTTGGAGCACAAAACGCTCCAGCGGATTTGTTCAAGGGGACAAAGATTGATGCCTCACCTTTTCCCAAGCATTATCATTTTTTTTTTTTGTGATCTGAAACAATTAATATTGTATTTACTTATACAACCAAAACTCCTAGGGTAACCTAAGGAAAATAGAGCAGTAATCACAGGGAGTATAAGATCAGTTCCCATCTTCTCAACCAGTCTAGCAAGTTAAAATATTTGGAAAGCTTAAAAGAGTGTTTCTAGCATACAAGCCTCGAAATTTCACTTTCTAGATCATATGGTGTGGCTTACAATGTCGAATAGCTTCAGCTTCAACACACATTGAGACTCAAACAATAGTTCCTCATATAAATCTATTTTCTTTTAATGTTATTCAAAATATACTTGAGAATAATAATCTTTCATGTTACAATACTTTTAAGTATTTTCATGTCTTCCTATTTTATCACCTACTTTGATTTTAGGTTTCAGTGAAATATATGCACAAATTGTTTCCGATTATAACTAGAATCCCACCTTTTCTAGGTTTATCTTACATCAATAACTTGACCTCAACCACTTACAGGTAATTTTGTACAAATTTCCTTTTCAATGGAATACCTAAATGCCAAGTATAGCTCATAACAATAATTTTCGAGGCATATGATGCTTATTTTCACCGTCTGGGGTGTTAATTTACCAACTAAAATATCATTCATTTTCATTTCTGCCTAAATTGTTGGAATTAAAGCTTCTCATTTATGGGGCTGAAAAATTGTATCTCTGCCAACAACTTCAATCCTTCATCCTCTTGAAATGTCTCCATATCCAACAAGAACATATCTTTAAGCCAAGTAACTAAAGGGAGAATGGAATTAAAAAAAATAGTAAAGAATTCTAATTATAATTCGCATTAAGTTATAATGTTGTAGAAAGAAGCAAAGACCTAATCTCTCATTTTTAAGGAAAAAAAAGTTATCAATAAAGACCATACAAAAGACACAAGCAAAACTTAATATTTATACAATATATTAGCTAGCCTTCTATTTAAAGACACAAAATTCAGAAAACTTATGCATGTGGTCAATTAATTTCTATAATGTTTACAACTCAAGCTTGGATAAAGGACAAGGGTTGTGTTAACCAATTGATAGAATGTAAAACATTGTTACATCAATTCATTTAACCAAATTCATGTAGCTAGAAAAATGCTTAGTTGAGTTGTATGGACCATAACATAATAACAACTTAGGACAGTAGGTGTTTGCGTGTTTCAAGGGAATTCTCTCCGATCATCATGCATATAATTGTATTCCACATTTCCAATCTTTGAGGTGCTTCTTTACTTAATATTGATTTGGTGTTTACAACATATTATTTCTTAAATTTTCAATAGGCTTATGCCTTCTACCTCACTCAAGGCTTTATCCTTGCCTCATAAGGTCAAATTGTCTCAATAACAGGTCACAATGTGAAAAGCTTGCTACCAAAAACTTAAACTACACAACAACATGTATATTTTCCTAAATACCTTTTATCATTATGTGGTTATACCAACGCAATGCATAACAAATGGAAACAAAGAGACACAATGCATAAAACACATAGCTCAAGTATCAGCAGGGTTAACTAGCAGGACATGAAAATAAATAAATAAATAAAATAGCCAGTTAAATTTTGATCCCAATTGGTATCTGCATATGTGTGTGTGTGTGTTTCAACATCATTTAAAGCATGCCTTTCCTACTTGAGCTGTTGGCTTCTCTTTAGTACTTATGCAAATACGTGAAAAAAAAAGGTGCTCTCCAGGGCTGCCACCAAATTTCAATGGAATGAAAACAGATATTTCAAAAGCTAATTCATGTGGAAAATGAGCGTTTAACAGAAATACAAACCAACAAATAAACAAAAATAAAAAATAAAAAAAACCTGCAAAGCAATCTTCAAGCAAACATCTCGAATGGGAGGCCTCAGTAAAATCAGGCTCCATACAGCACTAAGACCTTGAGTAACTCGATCACCTCCTTGTAACTCTTTGTCAGCTTTTTCACTCTTTCCAGGGGAACACAAGCACTCTAGCAGTTTAAAAGCTGACTTCGGAAGATAAGGAGCCTCATTGAACAATCTACTTAGAGATTTATCGGAAGCTGGGAAGGAATCCCGAAGTGTTTCTGCCTACACAAGAAGCATCATTTTTTTGTTAAGGACCTTTTCTCAGACAAGCACAACTAAAAAGGATCAAATGATAAATGCTGACCACAATGAGAAGAAAGGTTTCATATACAGAAGTAGCAGCTGTAGATGAGAAGAAATCATGTTCCTGTTCTGCCTCTCCAAATAACCTGTAGAGGACACGTAATGTCAACTCGTGTCCCTGAAGACATTCAAAAGTTAACACATCAGCTAAATTGAAAGTTCCATAAAAATCATAGGACATCAACAAATTCATTGCTCTGCTTTTCTACAATTGATAATACTCTTAAATGTTTAGAGTAAACCATATATTCAATTCCCCAAAACAAATCCCTAAGGAAATTAGAGATGATAGCAATCAAAAGCAGTTCGCCCAAACCAGTAGGATTAACTAAAAACACCCAACTACGTACCAAACAAAGATGTGAAAACTGAAAAGGAAAGAACAGATGATTACTTACAAAACAAGGAAGAATTCATCACCAAACAAAGACGTGAAAACTGAAAACTGAATAAGATATCCACAATCAACACCAAACAAAATATTAAAAAAAAAATTAAACTAATATATACCAACTCTTCGAAACAGGACATTCACTTTTACTCCGTAACTTTTTCCAATATTTTAAAGATCGTGACTGCATCATCTGGGCATTTGGAACTAAATCAACCAGGTCAACAAGTATTTTAGAATGTCTAAGGGAGTTTATGTAAACATATACATACATACTTACATATATATATCATAAGGTCTTGCTTCTTTTTGGATTTTACAGCTTAAAAATGAGGCCATTAGCATATGTTTAAAATTAAGTAGTATCCTTATATTTTCATTATGAAAGATTTTCTTTTTTTATTTTGTAAACTCTTTCTTTTAATTTATTTTATTCATTTGCTGTAAATATTTTCTCCATTTGTGATAGATATAAATATCACGTCAAAATAAACTCTTCAAATACAATTCCACAGCATGCCAACTCTCCAAGTTTGTATTTTTTTGTGGTTTATAATTATTGCCTTAAAAAAATGAGTCTTGAATATGATTAGATGTTTTTTTACACAAGATTAGAATAACTAATTATATATGTAGGAGTTGTAAATAAATGTTTTTTCTAACATCTAGGCCAGACTATGAGGCGCCAAGGCAACAACCTCACCTAGATTAAAAAGATCACCCAAGTAATCTTGATGCCTCCAAACCACTAATTTTTTCAAGAAAGCTTCTTCACAAACATCTACTAATGAAATTCCAAGCTTCTTTCAGGATTACTTCATCTGTAGGTTTCAATTTTTCAAACTTGCTGAGAGGATGGGGAAGTTTGAAGTAGAATTCATTTCAGGAGGAAAGACACCTCGTCCTTCTTCTACTATATTTTATTCTTATTTAACACATTATTGTTTCTTATCAAAAAGAAAACCTTAATACCAAAACTTGGCTGTCATGCAGCAAAGGTGATGAAAGTGCATCATGGTTCCATCAAACAAGAACTCAATGAAGAAGTTTGAGACATCCAACTCAAACATTACCTAGATTATTTTAATTAGTCCAAGACGAGACCATGAAAAGCTTAGTTGGAAAAGAGCAGTTATTAAAAGAAGAGGGAACATTGACCACAGTCATCATTAAAGCCTAAGACAACAGCATACCACAGCCTATTTATACAACTCCTGTAAGCAAGGAAGAATGCCTATTTATACAACTCCTATAAACAAGAAAGAATTCATAATTGACCAATTTTGTTTATTTCATTACATATACAAGACATTAAGATTGATCAAATGAACACCTGCATGCTTATCTAAACTACAGTTTTCAGTTTCAACAGCACAAAGAGTGAAACCCCCACTACACACATGTGAATGAACACTTAGCATCATTTATTTGTCCACTTTATAGTAGGTAAAAAGGACAAAACGCACACACATTCACATACAACTTGAGGAGATGAAGAACTAATAATAATTCAACTTAAACAAAAGTGCCATTTTACCTCATGATTGGAATAATCTGACAATACATGCTCTTGCAGGCACTTCCAGGGATCCAACTCCAAAGGATACTGAAAAGTACAAAATGCCAAGCAACTAAAACAACCCAAGAAATGGAAAATCAAACTAGAAAGTTGGCATGCAACAGAATATTGTGTTCCAAACTAAAAGCTAGGTAGATAAGCAAGAATGAACCTTAAGATAAACCATTGAATTAAACCATGGTTTCACAGATATCATTGTAAAAATCAAACAACAAAACAGACATATTAAATGTTATGCGCATCTCCAAGTCCCAACATTGTCAGAATTTTGTAGCACCACTGCTCATAATAATTATTATTCAACAGTGCTAGGCGGTTTTGATCACGAAGCACTTAGATCTTACCATAATCAGAAAGCATAATATAATCATCATCATTAGTACCAATAAAAGGCACCAGTGAGATGTCCCAACTCGTGCCAGACTGACAAAGGAATACAAGGTAAAATATAAAGAAATTCCCAGGGCAACAGATGATAGTTCAGAAAACAGGGGAAAAAAAGGAAAAGAAAAAAGCAACTCTCATGTTGATAGATCATAATATGTTCTGAAAGAAGCTTTTTCTACAAAACAACATTTTGGATTGGAATTTGTCTTATAATAAAGACAAATGTGATGTTAGAATAAGTTACTCAAATAAATATTTTTTAAATGCAAATATAGATTTCCCAAGGTAATTTCTTAAACCAAAAGCATTGGTTTTACAGACATCAGTGATTAGAAATGATCATACGAGCTGCAACTTTTATCAGAAAGCTCTGCCAAGCAATCACAGTTTAACTGTAATAGATATTTAGCAAATAGTTCTTTGGAAAAATTACCTTGACTGCCAAATAGGCAAGCAAAGAGAACCGCAAACAAGACCCTCCAGCTACTGACATTTGCTTATAACTCTCAATAATGCGTATGAAAGCTGTTTTCTGTAGTTCATCTTTTTGATCATCAGTAAGATCAACAACAGGTGCCGACATCTTGGGAAGGACATATTGACTAGATAAAACAACTGCAGTCACAGAAGCTACACTATTGGCATCTGAAACAGCAAGGCTTGGACTTAATTCCTCAGACCTATCAGTTGGCAGGGAACCTGATGAAGGAATATCCTGCTCATCCAAACTTGTTAGAACCTCCTGATTTCTCTCTTCTGAAACAGCAGAGGAAGCCATTTGAGTGGTATCAAATGTTTCTACTGTTCTGTCGGTATGCATGGTAGAGTCCAGACCAGGAATCTCGCTTTCTTCAATCCCCAAGTTTGAATCTGATAGAATAGATCTGTCATCATTATCTGCTGAAGTAACAAGAACTGCACTAGATCCTATGGCATCAGTAACATCATTTATGCCAGCAAGAACAGATCCAGTATCATGAATGGTCACAGCTGGATATTCACCCTCCCTGTGCTGTTTATCCAGTTATAGATGGAAAGGATAGGAAAAAGAAAAAACATCTTTCAAAGTCTGGAAAAAATAACTCTGTGGAGAAAGTTCAAAACACAGATTGATAAGGAAGGACCAAAATAAAGCAAAGAAAAAGAAATAGACTACTAGGTGCTTTCTGAAATTTGAATAAAGAAAAGACATACAGTGACACCACATGTTGCAAGAGGTTGAGCACCAAATAAAGATGCTAACTGCGGAAGCACACCAGAAAGCGCAGAGATCTCAGAAGAAAGTGATGTTGACCGCATGGCTAGGATCTTGCTGCCAACTACACTTGAAAGGGAAACTTCGTCGACCGTCCGTTCTTCATCTTCCTCAGCACCAGGACGACTTGAAGGAAGATATCGCATATTAGCTATAACCACTTCAGCTAGCAAGTCAGAAGAGATACTTGAAATAAGAATCTCTAATGATCCAACAGCTTTTTCACCTTGTGCAACCAATGCACCAAACATGGCAACCAGTTGCTGCACTGGTCCAGTATCAACATCCACAGAGGAAGACTTTGATCCAATAACAGGAACACCAACTTGACCTAAATCAGTAATTCTGTCCGAGTCTTCTGACACAACTAGTGTTGATCTATATCGCTTTCCTTGTGCACCATCATTCTCCACCAGATCATCAGTCTGCTGAATTGCAGATCTCTTCCTCCCTGTATCAACCTCTATAGGATCAAATGTTTCAATTGACAACTTGACTTCCTGTAAAGAGCACCATCCAATTAGACAAAGAAGTGTGTTAAATGCATAGCATCGACATGCAAATAGAGAGAAAAACTCTGCATCTTCCATATTTTTGAATTTCTATTTTAAATGTAGAATTATCGCAACAATCGTGAGCCTGCGGCTAGATTTATTATTTAAAAAAATAGAAAAATAAGATTTAACCATTGTTTGCTAACCCAACTCCCAAGTTCAAGTATCAGTGTTGTCCAGGTGTCACTTAGGCAGTGACTTAGATACCATAGGGGCTGTTTGTTTTTTTTTTTATTTTTTTTATTTTTGGAAGGCTTAAAACATTAATTTTAAATCCTAAATTAATAAATAAGTAAATTATTCTTTGAGAACCTCTAAATACCTATTTTATGGTCTATCTTGGACCTGGCTCACCTTATAGAAGCTTACTAGCTAGCTCCACCTTTATGCATGAACAACATTTTCGAGTATTAAACAGATAAAATAAATACCTTAGCCACATATCCCTCACCAACTCCATCTTCTTTACTTCCACAATCTTGGTGAACATCTTGTTCAGCAAAATTTCCAGCTTTCAGATCTTTTAAAGCACCAAGCAATCTGTCACGCCACTTTACATAAACGACAAAATCAATAATCAAAATTTTCCAATGGACCCCCTTGGAAAGAAGGTGTCACTTCCACATAAATTTAATGGGACACAATAATTTGCTATATTTGCCTAATAGCCTATGTCAAACATTGATAACATAGAATTATGGAAAGTTTTATCCAACGAAGTAAGACATAACATAAAAATGATCCAACAGAAAATGATCGAAAGGACAAATCCTTGCAGTTGTTGGGTTAGTATAAAAATATAATAAAATTGCAAGGAATTACTCAAAGCTTTTAGTGATCTAAAGTAGCCTACTTTACCTTTTAATCTAAGGAATTATGCCAGGCCAAAGGGTATATATATACCCCTCACATTACCTCACCTCTTAAGGCAAAAGTGCCTTGATTACACCATGTGGTTTTTTAAAGCTTGACCTATACAATAATAAGGCCCCATGCCAAGAAGCTTAATGTAGTAATTAAATAAAATTTATCAAGTACTTCTGATTATTGGACTAGCCAAGTGGCAAGCAAGTACACAGAAAGGGTCATTCCACTAAGGTGTTCAGAAAACATGGAGGGTATTCTGACATTCATTTTGCTTCGAGATTAAAACCACAAACTATTAATAAAAATAAAAAATGGTTGTGCCGATCAAATAAACATATAAAAAGAATAAATACAAAAGTAAATAGATACATGGAACACTCTAAAGGACAACAAAAGAACTTACAGCATAGCTTGTGTGAAATCAATTATTGATAAAATCCACAACAAACAAGAGTGACATACCGGAACAGCACCTTGATGTGTGCATTTCAAGCAGGACAAAAAAGAACTCTTCAAGACATGATGTACTCCAGTAAAATGAACCCCTTTGATAACAGAGATTGGTGGATCCAAACCAAGTAAAACAGGCAAGATACGTCCATAAAATGCAGGCCTTTTCTTTGCAATTGTCGAAAGACTAGAATCAAGAATAAAATGCCACAATGAAATCATTGATGAGAGTGATGTAGAAGAGAATAACTGCATAAACATCTTTCAGCTAAATTACAACCAGCAATTACATTAAACTCATTCAACGAAAGAATATATTTAGATGAAACTCATCCCTATGATAAAGCAAATGCAAGCTGGTACAGAGGAAATATTAAAAATGCTAAGGTGGCCTCTTCAACCAATTGCCTGTCAAACATGCAAGCTGATATAGAGGATCCGCTTCATTAGCAATTCTCTTGGTATCCCTAAGATTTAGATTGGTCAGCAAGTGGCTACACTTCACATACAATAAAGTTTGTACTCAGGAAAAGCCCGAAAGTTAATCCTTCATGAAACTCCAGAGACCTAAATGGATGGCCTGCCTCCCGATTGATTGAGGGATGCAAATTAGTCCTTAACACTTCAAACTTGGCCCAAGATACGACCAAATGGTTGAGCCAAGAAACATTAATTCTCTCATTCCTCTTTGCAAAGCCTGACAAAAAGCAAAAGAGAGACAGAGACAGAGAGACAGAGAGAGAGAGAGAGAGAGAACTCTTAGGGGAAAGGCTTGTAACATAGATGAAAGATCATGCCAAGCCTGAGATTTCTGAAACAATGATATCTGATTTGTAACAAGAAATATGATACTCTTGAAGAATTCATCAACTCATGACAAACAACATGAACAAGTAAACAAAACTTTTTATTCCACAAGGTCCACACGAGCAAAAATAATTTGATGTAAACCAATTGCAATTTCACATAACGTTGTAATTTCCTTCCACTAACAAACAATGGATAACTCTCCAAAGAAAATTGCAATCAAACTGAAGACAATCGGTGTTGGTGTTAGTCATATCAAACTTTCAATCTTTGCAACATTAGCTTGACATTGAACTTCGATGGAACATGTTATTGTAGAAATTAAGGAATGGAGGCTTCAAAATTCTAGGTTTCACTTCTGAAATTTGAAGCTAACACAAGAAGACCAATTAACAAAAGAAAATTTAAAAACTAAATGTCAAGAATCCTCAATATATTCAAATAGCCAAAATATCATGTTTATAAAACACAGCATTAAAATCACTTTGATTCATTAAAAACTAAAGCAAAGAAAATTTCAGTTGAGATGAACAAAAGCATGAAACATGAAGATGGAAAAATTGATAGTCAGCATAACCTACAGTTGACCAAACTATCAACACGAGAAAAAAAAAAAAAAACCAAATTACAAACCTATTGATTAGAACAATCATCATAGAATTACTGAGAGATTTCACTTTCGGGAATCTGAGCAGATCAAGCAATGAATCTAAGCTTTGACCAGCTTCAATTGACAAGTCTCCAAGCTTGAGCAACGGATGACCTCCTTTTACCCATGATATGTTAAATCCCTCAATTCTCCCTACACAAAGAGAATCAAAACAGTAACAATAACAAATGCCTTAAGCCACCAATTTAAAATATACATGATTAACTAATGACACTGTTGCTTATCTCACCATTACATGCATGAAGATCAGGTGACTCTGAAGAAGCACTAGGATCTGGTGAATAGAGAAGAACCATAGCTTCCACAAATTTCACAGCTAGTAACCTAATCCCATCTCGTCCAGGCTAGGAAACAAGCGCATCACAAATCATAAGACCTTTTGAAGAAATTTGTAAATTTCTTATTAGGAACAAATCATTACCTGAAATGCTATAGGGCACAATATGTCCTTGAACTTTAGCATCCACCCCCATGATGACCTAAGTGACTCGTCTAGATCACTAGAGTGCAAACCCTGAAAAGTAAACAAGCAAAGAGTTGCAAAATATGGAGTTTTACCAGTACTGGACATGGTAATGTAAGCAAGACGTGTCTCAATAAACAACACTTTTCATTTACATTGATGTGCCTATTGATCTGTCTAATCCCTTTTTAGAAAATATCAAAATTAGAAGTACAAAATATTAATTTGCATGAAAAAAGCAAGGAACAAATTTTACCAATTGCATTATGAATATTCTCAACATATAGGCTAATAGTGTTTTCACGTAGTCCAAGAGATGCCTAGGTACTTTGTCCTACTAAGGCAGGTGACACTTTGACCTTTTTTTGCCAAAAAATTATATATATATATATATATTAAGTGTGCCTAAAGTCTAAATAATATCTTATGAAATTAACCCTCTTTTAAAGAAGAAATAATGTCAATAATTAGTTGTATAACTAGTTATATCACCAAGTCCCACTCTCAATGACGTATTTAGCTCATCCTGGACCCATTAATCTTTATTGAGCTTGAAATGATTCCAAAGCAACCTCTTACCTATTGAATAAATAGTGTATTTATGAAAATAAAACTTTAAAAGGCAATATGTAGATAGGCTGACTAACAGAATCTCTAAAAGGCAATATGTAGATTAAAGATAAGCAAATACTTCTAGTTCTGACCAGTAAACATGTGAAAGAAGAGAAAACTAAACAGAAAAAAGAAATTCAAAATATCCTTTGAAGATCAGAATTTAAATCCATTGCTTGCCTAGAGAACCTACAAAGAAATTTAAGACAAACGTGCTTAGGTGATGGGCTAGTCAATCTCTATTTGATGCTAGGACAATAATGTTAAAGACACAACCAATCTATTGCCATGCTTTTTCTACTCACTATCTCCAAGGCAATTGACAAGCTTCTTTTCAATTTCTAAACTATTTAACTTCATATAGGGGTTAGGATAGAGGGTCCGGAGATGCCTTTAACAATTTTTACAAAAACAATAATACAGATAGATTATAGAACATTCTTCCATCATTTCTCCCTTATGATGCAAGCCTAAACCCTGGAAACACTTTTTAACCAATCTTAACATTTTCTTCCCACATGCATCACCTAGACCTGACCTAGGAAACCTTTATAAATAAGTGTTGTGTGTTCTAGTTTTCTCAGTAACAACCAGCTTCAGTAAGTTTCTAATTACATGTACTCCCCTACATGGACCAACATGCTAATACAGCATGTGTGAGTATATAAATGGATAACTAACTAACATTAGTAGCTCACCACTAAAGACATGCTTCACAAATCCATCGTAGAGGAAGAAGGCAGAAGAGAAAGCCCAAAAGATCATGCGTGAAAGGGTGGGAAAAGCAAGAAAAAGATATGAACTTTCACCTTAAGTTAATCTAAAAGAATCTACTTTCCAGAGGTTTACCATTTCCAATGCCAGTTGTTTGAAGACAGTAAAACCATGCTAAATGACCAGATAACCAAAGAAAATGCTAAAATGCTGAATTTATACCTGAATTGCAACCTTTTCAAGAATGCCACGAAACAAATGAGTGCCACTGGCAATTGCCTGTCTAGCTACTGCTGGTGTATCATCATTCAACCAAGATATCAAAATAGGCACTATTTCAGGTACAAAATCCACACAAACTAATCCAATTTCACCAAAAAACCTACAATGAAAAGAAAGGCAGATTCATGAGTTCCAAGATACATAAAAAAAAAATATGGACAAAACAGTGAAGAAAAACCAGCTGATAAACATGTTAAAGGAGAAAGAACAAGTCATTAAAGACAATAAAATTCTTGCTCTGCAACTCAACTGTGCCTATGATCTTGACTACATTGTACCTCACCCATACGTGCTATATTCTAAAATCTGAAAAACCAATTACATAGTATTGTGAAGGTGCCAAAGCACTATCTAACAATTTGTCATGTCTAGGCCAGGTGATGCCTTTCAAATAATATTTATTTACACCTTCAGAAGTCAATTATTAATTTCCCATACAAACATTATACTCAAACAACATAATATTGAACTACTTTGGGTAACAATAAATTAGAAAGAAAAAAAAAAAGACTTGTGGAATATTTTCCACTTTTCATTTTCAATCTCGTGTCCACAAATTATTAATTGAATTTTTTTTTAAGTTGGCAAGAATGATTTTTAAAAAATGCGTTCTCTGCTATCTATCAAAACTGCATGCTGAAGGTCATCATTGCCCGCCATTTTAACATGCGCACCCAAACTCTTATGTCGTCTCTATTAGAGAGAGCCTTCAGGGACAATAATCATACTATTCTTGATTGAAACTAAGGATAAGTCTAACTTCCAAATGTTGACACGCCTAAAACACAGGCCCTCAACCAAATACCACCTCTTAGAACTAATATATAATCCAAAATCCAACCAACTAATAAGAAGCACTTATGATGTAAACCAGGACTTCCCATTATTAATCATTCAATATATGCGGTTAATGGAAACGACTTTAAGAAATGGCAACGACCGTTAAAAATTTTCATTCAGTAACTGGAAGAACAAAATAAAATCAATTCAAGGTAAAAGAAGAGTACTCGGCTAGAGCTTTGCGAATAGGACTGAAACGGTCGGCTTGCAATTCCGCAAGACGATGGACGAAATCAGGCAACAAAGAAGGATCTTTATGCAGCAAAACTTCTTTCAATCGGCGCAAATATTCGAGTTTTGAAGCTATGTCCATGGCGCATTTGAAGGAATTCAAGTGGCTCGCGGCCTCCTCTCTCGAGCTCGTGAACATCATTCCCACCATTTTTCTTTCTTTTTCCTTTTCCGGAACCCTAGTTCCGTTCTGTTCAAATTCGTTTCATCGCTGTGCGCAGCGGGGCAGAGAGAGAGAGAGAGAGAGAGAGAGAGAGAGCTTTGAGACTGAAATAAAATTAGAAACACCGGGCGTGTTGCTCTGAGTTTTATGACCGGTAAGCCGGGCGCGGTTCGATGAGATTACAGGCTAGACCCTATGGCCCATCCTTCGCTTTTCAGAGTGTTGGGCCGGGCATATTGCCTACTTAATTCTGTCACTGGGCCTAGGGGCGTGAAACTCGGGAAATTTCATGGGAAAATCAAGTTTCTATACAGTAATATATAAAATATTTTCTAAATAGCAGGTATATCAAAAACACTCGAAAAGTAAATATCAAAATTTTCAAATAGAAAACTTTCTAAATAAAAATCATGTTGCTATTTATTTCTGCAATTACACATAAAATAGAAATACAATGTAAATTAAAAAATATAGTAATAAAAATCTATTTTTACATATACAAAACCTGATCACAAGGAACAAACATTCAAAACTTTTACATACAGAAAAATACTATCATCAAATTGAATGCAAAATAAAAGTTAGGAAAAGAGGAAATAAAAAATACCCA